>OOFE01017373.1:6396-22262 GCA_900323365.1 Monocentris japonica
ACTGTGTTGATAACCCTATTCATCACAGGCTGAGGCCTTGTTCAGTGTGTGTTTTAGTGAGAAGACATGGATTCCTGTCTGTTTAAGGCTTTTACCAGCCCCCCTTTTGTCCACCAAATTCTATTCTGTGACGTTTTTCTGGCAAATCTTAAAGGGCTTTGCATGGTTAAACCGAAGGACCGACTCCTCCGTGACTCCTGTTGTGCAACACAACACCACCACGGGTGACGAACCAGGATGAGCCTGTAATAACTTTATAAATATATAAATAGAAATGAAAACTACCATTTGTACGCCCAGTCCTATTCATAGCTATAGAGAATCTCAATGAGAGAAACTGAAATGGATGTTATTAGCACTTCTATTTGGTGCCTCTGACAGATGTTCCATTTCTTAAAATGAGGTGGTTTCGTGGGTTACAAAGCACAATCAATTTAAAAAAAAAAACAATTCTGTTATGTTTTTGATTTTGTTCTTGAGTTTGATTAGTGATGGCTAGCTTGTATCAGTTTGTTATTAAAGCAATGGCAGGTTTCTTTGCTTCCAGTAGACGATTGTAAATAAGCTATTCTAGAAGCAGTATTATGGACAAGTCTGTACTGGTTGGACTTTATATTAGACTGTCTGTTTTCAGTAGATTCTGAAAAAAAAAAAATTATAAATCATCACCGTTTCGTGAGTTCAGAATAGAAACCCACTTAACCAAGTATTTGACAGGATAAATTAATACTATACTGTGTGTGTCTTTGCAAAACTGTTTGTAGGATGAGAAGTGAATGAATGTGTCGTTGATAACAGATATACCACTGTTCATATTTGGATGTAGACTGTGTTCCATTGACATCAGAGGACATGCACATCATGGAAACGGATTATAATGCTTGTTAGAGTAGGGTCAAATAAACCATCCATATTTTTCTAAACATTCAACATGTTCCTCGAGAGATTTCTGTGTTGCTCTCTATCTGCTGTCACTAGATAGATATAAAACGCACCATTGACAAAACCCATATACTAGTTTGTGACAAACCGTATAATAAAATGGGAGAATCAAAAAGGCTTATATTTTATTACCCAAGTAAATGCACTATATAATCTTGTTACCAAAACTTTTGCACTCTAATACAAACATATTCATGTGTATCTACCCTTGTTTCAGTCAAAATATCATTGGAGTGTAGCATTACATAACCATAGACAAGTTTTGGGGTATCCCTTATCCTTTAACTGAAAGCAGAGTCAAGTTTTATACAAACATTTCTTGTCAGAGCTGCTCTGGAGGCAGAAATAATCTCATTGGTTGAGCTAAACCTCAGTGGGCGGAGCCAAAGAACAGTTTTTTTTTGGAGCAAATGTTAGCTAACCGGCGAACTTGAATGGCAAAGGAGGAACTCTAGTCAAAATATCAACTTGAGTGGACCGCAACATATCACTGGGCCAACAGGTGTTGGAAGTGAAAAAAGTTTGATTTATTTTACTCTTAAACAAATGTAAAGCTCTCAAAGTAGACTATATGAAGGGTCAGAACAAAAGAGGAGGAACTCTTGGGCCAACCACAAACTACCCAAACGATCAAAATAAGCAAACTTAACCAACAAAGCTGCGAAAAAGGGACTACCGGACCTCCACCTCCAAAACAAAAGAAATACAAAAACTTGCATATGACTTTATTAACTGTAGAGGGCTGTAAAGTTAGCATTTCTGCCATTTGCTGTGCAGCCCAAAATCCCTATGTAAGCGTATGTAAGATATGAATGGGATTTGCAAGAAACACCAAAAATGAAGTCTGTGCTACACAGAGGCTTACTAGCTATACTACGTTTTGTACCATGAAGTTAAAAAAACACCAACTACCATCACCTATGTGAATTTCCATCATTCATGGTTGGTGGCTGAAAAGTGAATCTCCAATCAACAAACTACAAAGGTGTGATTTTACAGAGAGGGTCATACACCTTATCTCAAGAGTACATCCCAGCCAGACCCACGTCTTTACCCGACAGTTCCATCATGATATATGGCGCCAATGTTGACCAGGGCAGTACTTCAATTTGACATCTGAATTAATACGGCCGACTTTAATGTTGGTCAGTGCAATTTCAGACCTCCTTTAAATTCATGGGAATCCATGGATGCGAACGGCAGTTCTCACAGCAAACAACAGGCCCTCCTCCACAAACACAAACAGGGACGGGGGGGAGGAATAAGTTTGGGTTTCCAATTTACGCTGATCCTGTAGCCCATCAGCATTTAAATGAAAATATGACTCTGCAATCAAAAAGAATCTATGGACGGGAAAGCAGCTGAAGCGCGAGAGGTAAGATGGGTAAGGCCAGGACAGCCACTGCAGCTAAAGCAGAGGGAAGAAGAAGAAGAAAAAGAAGAAGAAGAAGAAGAAGAAGGACACCGGCCAAGAAAATAATCAGCAGCTTTCAAACTGTCTTTCCGTATCTGACGCGGCACACGTTCCTTCAACAATACATTTCATTACCCATCTCTTCCACTTTTAACGCGGACATGATCCAGAGGCGGAGGAATTCTTTTGTTGGTTAAAAATTTACTTTGCACCGTCTGTACGTTTGTCCTCTGCCTGTTCAGTGCGCATTGTCAGATAGATTGTCATTTTTTTGGGGATCTGAACGAGAACGAAATGTTAGGAGTTTTAATCCTCACAAACTTTCACAATGACATTCAGAGGATGTACTGTACCTAGATCTGAGACACTGGAGATTACACCAAGGGCAACAGTTCACGATTGAGGAAGAGATGCAACTGGTTCCATTACGTATTTTATCTACAACAACGGCTTGTAAAATACTGTTTGACTGAACAGTATCTCTACAAAATCTTAAATATGATTCAATTCCTACATATAATGTTATTTCTTGCAGATTAAGAGTTATCTTGACCTCTGACCTGTTTATACACGATACTATCTACAATCTAATCCATAAACGCCGAGAAATAAATTGGGTGTGTCGGGATGAAATGAAAAAAAATCATTTATGATGAACCAAGCTGCTGTTTTATCGTGGTAACACCTCCCCAGAGTTTTATGAGCTGCGCCTCTGGGCATGCACACTTCAAGGTGTTTAACATCGGGGCACGGAACCAACAGTAATCACTGCTACAATACCAATACTCGTCAATCAACGAATCCCAGGAAATTCTAAGCACGCAGAAAGCGAACACACGGTGGTATTCCCCTGACTACTTCCTGTCCGACTGCTCCAAATATGCCCCTAATTGCTGCCCATTCCGAGCTTATCTCGCCGCATGCAGGACCCACCCCCAGTTATTTGCGATAATCCACAGATTGTCGGCAGCTAACAGACATTTGTTTTACGACAGATGCCAGATTCAGATAAACATTTAATTAGCAACTCATCAGCTCCGTCAAAGCTATTTATCCGAGTCTCCCAGCCCTAGCCAAAACTGCTCCCCTTCCAGTCGGTCCGCGCGACAGCTGACTCTACCGCCCGCATCGGGGACATACGGAGCCAGAGGCCGCGTGCAGCCGAGGGCCCCCACCCCCCCCGTTATTGTACAAGGATTGCGAGTGGCTAATCCGGCCATTCTGTCACAGCGGACTCCTCTGGGTTAGAGCGGCGAGGAGAACGTGTTAGATAGAATTACAGCCTGAGACAGCATTGTGCTGTTTATCATCTCTTTTCACGCCTGTTGTTGCAAACCGGTGCTAGCGAGGTGTCTGAGAGAGCAGCGCTGTTGGTCATCAGGACTGCTCTTTTCTCAGCCCACACGTCCAGGAGTAATGTGATGCAATTATGGGCTGTAAAGTAATGCTTTAAAAGCACTGCAGTAATAATCTTTTTATAATATAAATAAATATCCATCGGCCTATTGCTAATTTCTGTGACCGATCAATATAACAAAATAGTGACTCAACCTTAACCCAGTTCATGAAAGCATGTGCTGTAATCCTCTGGGAGTGATCTGTTTTACATTTCCAGCAGCAGCAACAGCGTTTTGTTTGCAATCAATAGAAGAAGAACTGGGTAGTTAGCATGAGCAGCGACAGCCACCATGGCTGAACAGACAAAGAAAAGAGCGCCACCTACAGAAACTCAAACTCCATCAACAGGAAATCCAAAGGAAAAAGTCGTCAAGGTACTGGACACACTGTTTGACAGGTGATCTCTGCAGTGCAGCACAAAAAACACCACAGCAATGACCGCAGCTTAGCACCAAAGATTTCAACAAAATTTTAAAAAAGAGGAACTTGAGGATTACAAAATAAAAGCACAAAACAGTGATATCACAATGGGCTAATTGAAAATTTTAATGGCTATGACAAACATGCCTGTGAAGAATGATGGCTGAATTGTGTCTTCTGTTCGGCATGCTGCATGTGTATAGTACGCTATGTGTAAAGTGCACCGAGTGAGCAGAAGAGAGAATGCAAGGCGCTATCCCCGTAGTAATCACGATTATCTTTGAACCTTGCAATCACACTTCACTGAAATTAGTATTCCGCATGCCTTCATGTTACACACACCAAAGCATCCACACATTAGTTTCTCCGTACTGACCTGTAACCTAGCAACCGTCTGACATCTCACACAGCAGATGATTAAAGGTACCTTCTTTTCCATTCTGAGCATGAACCCTTTGATAGATCCCCCCCCAACCCCAGCATTCTCTCCTCAGTAGCATGCCGAGAGCACTCATATTACCTACAAATATGAAATATGAATCACCACGCTGTTTTTTAGCCTTTTAAGACTGGGGTCTAGAGCCATAGACTGTGGAGCACCATCATTACAGCTTTGGAGAGACATAATGCATCTGGCTTTTCGTGTCACCACGCCAGGACAACAGTTTCTGCAGGGGCTGTTGCGCGGACTTTCGGCTGGAGGACTCTTACCTCAAATTCGGGTTCATCTAAAGGGCCTTCATCCGCTCCCTGGGCTAGAATAAATGACACACACGCTACTACTAGCACCACATCCTCTAATCAGATGAGTCAGTAATATTTCGGCACATCAAAACAACTCTGAAGCACCACTGCCGCACTAGAGGGCAAATTATTTCTCCTGTGCATACCACACTCCAGCTGCATGGGCAGTGTGCATATGCACCACATACAGAGGAAGAATCTATTTTCATAATGCCACCTGAAGGTGTAATTTGGGACTTCTACATAAATTGCCTCACCCTGCATTATTGCTTTACCCCTCATCTGCTCCTCCTCCTCACGCCTCTCTGTCTCTGAGCGCATTGTTAAGGCACTCCAATAACCAGATAAAGGAGACACTGGGGAGAGAGCGAGAGAACACGAGCGAATGAGAGAAAGAGAGGGAGAATCTCACTCAGATGAGCAGCGCTGAGGCATCATAACTGAACCCGATGGTGAAATGCATCCCTTTGTTTTTTCACGGGGTTGTCCGACAGTATACGGCTGGTTTATAGCGCGTGCCTGTGCATTTGAGGGATATATCTGTGAGACTCCACAATGCGCTTTCTGCTTTGGAGAGTTTTGTTTTTTGTTTTTTTTCTCAAATGGGGAGGAAAGAAACAAGCGAAGTGGAAGAAGGAGAGAGACAGAGGGGGAGAGAGTTGGGTTCAAACTCTTGGAAGAGAAGAGGCAGCGCCAGGAGACTGGAAAGGCAAGATAGGGAAATGAAGAGGAAAAATAAAAGCAAATGTACAATCTGGAATGGCAAGATAAAACATCTTTACTCTGGAAGTTTTCTGGAGGAAAGAGTATTTTTTTTGCCAGTACAAGTAGAAAAAAAATATATATGTATTTGCACAAACATGATTATAGTAATCATTAAGACATGTTATTAGAAAACTAGGTAGTAGGTAGTTTTGTTCCTTTACATTTGGAGCTAAATTCTCTAAAATTAACCAAAGGCTGCACTTACTGTCATCCTATTAGGATAAAAAAAGCTTACATTCACCCATCAACCACAGCCTACCCACAATTCATTTTGTTTAAATATAGTCTAAAGAGACTAGCCATGGAAGATCTCAACAGTCTACACCTACTACAGACTCAGAAACCAGCATTTACAGCTGCAGTCTTGTGCAAGTCTTCAATTGGTCACTTCCTGTGGGCGGAGAAGATTTCCCGCCAGTGAACATACCCAAGACCGGAATTTCATTCGAGGGGATGGGACGCTCTTTTCTGTTGCTGCCCAGCTCTTTTACGCTGATAAGATAAAAAAAAAAAAATCTTGCCTAGTGCAGCTTTAAAATATTTGGCCCAAATGGCAATCAAACCCTCAACCCTGTTAGCACTGTCATCATGTCCACAATAAAGCATCTGAACCCCTGCTAGATCTGCAGAAGCAGGGCCACACCTGCTAAGGTCCACTTGGAAGGGTTTTCTTTGGTCTTCAGGTTGAAGGTCCATACGTAGGTGGGTCCCCTCTGGCGGGTCTTGTAGACAGGACACTGATAGACATTCCTCATCTCCTGTTTGTCCACGGGGATGGCCCGGATGAAGATGACAGGCACGGTCGGTGCGAGCTCTTTCAGGCGGGCGTCCATGATCATGCCGGTCTACAAGAAAGAAAAGAGTAAGGCGAGCGAGGGGGCATTGTGGGGGGATGACAAGCCAGTCAACCTCAGAGAAAAAAGGATGTTTGACTAATCCCGGTTGGCCCCGGCGATATGATACTTCGGCGGAACTTTCCGAGAACACCATATTTTGGTACCCTTGAAAAGTGGTGAAAGTCAGAGTGTGAGCTGAAGTCAAGCTGCCCTGCCTGAGAGTACACACTCCATAAACACGCTGAAACAGAGCGGTCCGTCTCATTAATTAATCCTCCTACAAACAGTTTCACCATGCATGCACAGTGACTTTCAGGAATTAAAGTAAATGATGACTTTGGAGAGCTCAGGAGGACAAAAGCCCCAATTGCATCTGCAAATGCCATAAAGCTTTACTGTGCTCTTAAATACTGCTAACTTTATGTCTGGTTGGGTAAATGCTAACAATGGGGATCTTGGGCACGATACTGTATATACACAGTTAGTATGTATAGCAATTTATTGTCAAATCTTGCAACATATTGAGAGAATAAAAATATGTCACAGATAGCTTGAGTTGTCATCATCATTAAGGAGTGTACGTCACATAAACACACGCACTACCTTCCCCTGTCTACATTTCTATCGTAGCCGGTCGGTGCAAGGTGTAGGAGCAGTTGTATATCTGGCCATCTCTGAAGTCTGAAGCCCCCCTGAATAAGAAGCAAAGCTCATTCATATAGATGAGTAGGTTTATCATAAATCTTTGACTTTTATTGTTGAACAGAGCTGCGTCCAGATGGAGCGCTCCTTACTCTCCTATTCGCACTCTGCTACACTCCGCCACTGGCACAGAACTGGCCTTGGGGCTGAGAGGAGGACGTGAAGACAGGAGGAGGAGGAGGAAAGTGGAGGAGTTGGGAAGTTGAGAGGAGAAAAGCTGCCTGCTTGCGAGCCGGCCTGTCTGTCCGCCTGTCTATTTGCCTGCGTCTCCGACTTTAATGAAGAAAAAAGGAACCACTCCTCCAAAGGGTGATTTAAGTGTTCAAGTGCACACTCTGCACATTCCCTAATTAAGAGGTCTACAGGGATGCTCCTTGAAAGCTGGGTGCATATACAGTAGCTGTGTGCATGCAGATAAATAGAGCCCTGGGAAACTGAGTAATGCACTACGCTCCGAGAGACGGACACAAGCTGGATGCAAAGCAGAAAATGAAGCCACAAAGGGAGCGTGGAATCCCTTTAGGGGGGGAAAAATATCGAAGTTGCTTCACTTGACTCATTTTGAAGATGTATTTTTGAGGTTATCTGGCTAGGTCGACTGAATGTTAATGCGCAGGTCTACAATCCATCATAAGATGCTGAAGTGTGTACATAAATATTACTGTACGAGAACGATTCAAACGTCACTACTGTGCGATTGGGTCCCTCCGCACCTGCCCTGGGACCAGAGAAGAACATTTGCTAACATTGTAGCAGTTGAATTTCCCCACTGTTGCTGTAGAATAAAGACATAAATGAATGATGAACATGCATTAACCTGTGTGTCCCAGCGTGCACCCTCCATGTACAGCCCGTGCACATAGGCCCCTTCACGCGGTGGCGAACTAAAGTCCTCACGATTCTTCTTCGTAACATCACACTGCAGGCACATCCGGTCCAGAGGCCACTCGTTCCTGTCAACCACACACAGGAAGATTTATTGCATCATACCAAACTGCTTTATTTAGATTTCAGTCAACAAAATCCTCATGCAAAGCAACCCTACCTTCGAGCCATAGCCTGCATGATCGCCGTGAGGAAGGACTGGGGGTTGAAGAAGCCGGCCAGCCACACTGCCGATGGCAAGACAAAGTCTGTCACCCAGGCCTCCAGCTCCTTGATCCTGGCCAGCAGGTCAGTGAACCACAAGGCCAGGCCAGACATGGAGGGGTAGGCCCGCTTGGTCCAACTATCTGGAACCAGGTCCAGGAATATAGCATTTTGAAGGTTCTCCATGTCACTGGTCATGGTCAACTCTCCCTGAATGGTAGAGTCGCAATGTATAGAATGTTAAACTTCTCTGCTGCTTTAATTACATTGAGTTTTTCTTATTCTGATGAACAGGCGGCATGTGGATATTAGAAAAATCTGTATAATTTGGCTTCCATCCCCTCTCTGATCAGTTGGATAAGATCTACTCTAATTAGGAAGACTGGCCTCCATCTCGACAGATGCTCCCTCTTTTGTTTCTGTGCATTAAAGTTCTTTATCGGCTTGCAAATTTCCATCACAGGAAAGGAACCAAGAGTTCAACATGTAATTTCCTGTTTGTTTCAGCGGCTGAGCATCGGAGGTGACACCTCCCAGCCGCTTAAGGTGTTGCACGGTAACAAGCCCTCAAGAAACAACTGATGCGTACATAAGCACGGAGACAGGCATGCCACGCCAGATAAGGGAATGTACTGTGAGATGGCCAAGAGAAGATGCTGCTCCAGAGTAATGAGGCAGCATGCAAGTGAATGCAGCAATGTGGTGTCCTTTGCCCAGTGATATTGCAGCTGATGTATTACTGATGTATAGATACCCATATCTGACAGTCATAACCATTCTTTGTGTGCGCGATAAGGTTCCACAGATTTATCTACGGCGGCGCGTTTACCGTGAACCTTTCACCTTTCCTCGACTTTCCTCGAAATAACTCCGATCCCTCAGTTCAACCACTGCACACTTGACATGCACTACAAATGGCGCCGTCTCTCCAAGGCTAACATTCTGATAGTTCCTATTTATTCCACTATAAAGACAAAATATGATTCCATTTGCCCGTACAATAGTCAACATGGCTTTTAAATCGCTGAGCCGATTTATTGAGGCTTGTAGTGTTGAGAGATCGAAGCCTCATAACTCCCGACAAGCGGTTTTACACGTTTTTTTTTCTCCTTTTTCTTTTTTTTTTGTTAACACACGACTCATTCAGACTGGATACACAGTGCACAGATGTCTCCTTCCTTTCAGGCCCTCTGGAAGCCAGAACTCTGACTCATTCTTAAGACTGGGCTTCTGACAAACAACAGAAAAAAGGTTAAGTTATGCAGGAATACTAATGTAGCAGCCTGTCAGTGTCAACAGCAGCCATGCCAGCAGAGTGTGAATCAGAGGTGTTGATGATAATTGAGGGTTTTGTGATGTAATTCGAGGGACAGTTCACTCAAAGTTCATTTGTTTTACATTTTAGTCATTTAGCTGACGGTCTCATCCAGGTCGAGTCACAGCGAGTGCGCAGGGGCGGGTTCAGCGTCTTGCTCGAGGACACTTCAACAGAGCACGTCGTAAGGCATGGGATCGTAAAGCAATCTCCTTGTTCTGTAAAGCAATCCAGTGTATTTCCCACAAAAACCGACCCACTAAAAGTGCTTCTCTGTGGCTTTACTGCAGAGGATAAACATGGTGGAAGTGATTTTTTTCATCGATCTGCCGCTTTAGCTCCATTTGTGCTGGAAGAACAGCGCCCTCTTCCTGTTTTGTGCCGTAAAGCAATCCAGCAGATTTCCTGGCAAATCCGACCCGTTGGCAGATAATGCAAAATATAGTGTAGAGGCTGCCAGGCTTCTTTGTGATGGTCTAGTTCAGGGGTTCTTAACCTGGGGGTCACAAGGGAGACACAGGGGGGTCGCGGGAAGGGTGCTAAAAGAAGTATTTTTTTTAGTCAAGATGTGTCGGCTAACAAATGCACGGCAGAGAAAGAATGAAAAGGGAAAAAAGTAGGAAATATGACGAAACGTATTTGGAGTATGGCTTCACTCAGACATTCGATGGGGAGTATCCACGTCCACAGTGCATGTGTGTGCGTCAGAGCTTCAGAGCGTCAGAGTGAGAGCCTGACTGAGTGCATGGGTTCGACAGAAGATCGGGAGGATCGAGTCAGACTGTGGAGCGGAGAGAGCGAGCGGGACCAGCAGCGGCGACCGTCTGTCAAGACCGGGTCGAATTATTCTGCTGTGGTGCAAATAAAGCCTGTTGGCTCGTTAACTCTGCCCTCCTGCCTTGTCTCTGTCTGTCGCGGCCCCGGTTGTAGCGAGCTTGCTACAGATGGCTATGGCATTTTGCATATGTTATGTGTTATGGGGGGGGACCCCCTCAAAAGGGGGTCGCACTTGCAAAAGGTTAAGAGCCCCTGGTCTAGTTTATTTCCAGTAATTATATTAATGTCTCAAAATTAAAGTTGTGATTTATTGCTGTAATTCACTAGAATTGAGCCCAATATGAGAATGTGTGTAGGGTTCACTTCCTCCAAGTGTAGACAGTTACTGAACATAATTCAATTCTAAATCAACACCAAACATTTGCTCTCTCTTCATTTTCCAGATGCACAACCATTATCATCATCATCCATCATCATCATCACCCTCCCAACCCTCTCTGCCGTCATCGCGGTCAGCTCACCTTGAGTCCGAGGCTGAGCTCGCGGAGAGAGCGCCTGATCTCCTGCGTGAGCGCGTTCATGCGCTCGCACTCCTGCAGCGCCACCACCTGGTAGGGAGTCCTTTCCTCTGCCTTTGCGAGCAGCTCGGCCATGTTGAATTCCTCTGGGAGCTTCTCCATGATCTCCTCCAGCACCGCACGCACCTGGCAGTGAATGAGTGTGAGTGAATGAGTGTGCGTGCGAAAGAGTGAGTAGGTGTGGGAGTGAATGAATGAGTAAGTGAGTGGAGAATGAACAGGAAAAGAGTGTGGCGTTTGTTAAAAGTTTGCTGTGATCCAATAATGATCTGATCTGGGCTCTGTTAGCCCCGCCCTGCTGTTGACATTCAAGCTAGGCTGGGCTAAGACAAGAAACCAAAAAGGGGAGGAAAGAATCGTAAGAGTTTGGGACTATCCATGTCAGACAAACTCAGTGCTGCCAACGCTGACAGCCTGAGAAACTGTTACAGTTTGGAAACAGACAGCGCCATAAATATTCAAGGAGCGATATTTTGCAACAGCAGCTCTTTGTTTTCAATAACAGTCTAATCCCTCCAGAAAATGAATGCTCACATCATATTTTTGCGGGTAAGTGATGAAAGCTAATGTCTGTGTCAACATTTTCCCAAGGAAACCGGCATTAGAGATCAATCAGCGGATTACACGTCGAACAAAGCATATGAGGTCATCATATCTATGGATTTTCAGTTCAGATATCTTATCTGGGTTTGGCAGCTACTAGGCAGGCTGAATGCAAAGCGAGCCTCGTCTGTGAGCTCTGCGTGACCAGCATCCGTTAACACACACACACACACAAACACACACGTACGCATACACAACGCACGGCGGCCGAGCTCTTTGAAAGCTGATCTGACACCAAGGGAATTCACATAGTGTGCAATGTGGCCAAAATGTAATATGCCACTAGTACCCTCATCCTTGTAGAGCCGTGGATGTCAAGAAAGGTACGGGCCAAGTTTGATATGAGGTAAATCGTCTCAACACAAGAAAAAGGGGTCTAATCTTAATTAAAGGGAGGACACACCCTAAAAAATTGCCTGGACATTTGAATTAATTGCAAGACTCTTACCTACGATAGTAAGAAGTGACACTTTCTGTTGCAGTTTTGTGTGAATTTGCGGGCTGATGGAATATTTGTTTGAGCTTTTACACCCAAGCTTTATTTCATAGCGGTACTGAACCAGAAAATGCCACCCCTGTATAATCACCCTGGGTGCGTCCAAACAGTTGGTCTGCAATTTGTTTCCAATTCAATGTGCAGCAGCTCCAGAAAATGTCACCTGTCGCAATCACACATTAAGGATTTGGCGTCTTTTGTCTCTAGATTTAGGAGGGACTTGTCTGTGTGTGTATGGTGGACTTGGGAGTTTTCTGGATTTTCACAATAAAATGGAATTTTTGAGTGTCTATTTTTCACATCTCTTTCGTATATCCTCCAGGAGGAAACCATCTCATCAGATTCCGTGTTCGACTAGGCACTTCAAGATTTCCCTCAAGATTTTGAATGGGTCGCATTTGGCCCCCATTTGAAATAAAGGGCCGGATATATGGACCAATCCTTCTAACCAGTATCTACACTGCACTTCCAGCTCCATCCTATGAGTCATCCTCTTTACCTTCTCCTCTCGCGTCGTTCCGCCGCCCTCCCCAGCTCCTCCGTCTCTGGGCTGCATCTCCAGCACAGTGCGGAAAAGCTTCTCGGAGGTTTGCGTGAGGAAGCCGATTTCAGCGTTGGGATGGAGGCCGTACAGGTAGGGGGACTCCGCGGGAAGGGTGTCGTCAATATACTGGAGGAAGAGTACATGTCAGAATTGCATATTGCTGTTGTCATATGTCAAACCGCGTAAGCCCAGTTTGAGTTTTAGCTTCAGTTGCAACCCTTGAGCTTATGAACCCCTTTCAAAATCTATTACATACCCTCAAAATGCATGGTTGTCAAGCTAAAATCGATCTTTCTTTCTTTTTTCACAGCAATATTTCACACACCAAAAAGTGACCGTGATATTTAACTTTTTTTTTTTCAAGTCAGGTGTTTTTGTGAGTGATGCTGACAAGGGACAAGAACCATTCAAATGACGAGAGATCCCTGGGGGTTGGCATTCAAACACTCAGGATCAACCGAGAGAGTGTTAATAACCATAACAAGGGGAGAGAAATGCGCCATTTTCCATCTGCTGGTCCATAATGAATATCAATATGCTTTTAAGTTCGAGCGGATGAAAGCTCAATTGAAAAGGAGTGCTTTCTGTGGGGCCACTTCCATTAAAAAAAAAAAAAGGAAAAAAAAGAAGCTTCTAATCATTATGTCCTGATGAAAGTTTTGATGAAAAGTAGATTGGCTTTTTACACAGAAACACTTCTGTAGTCTGTTTGCTTTCATCTCTTTTGTAGTTGCTACCTCTTGTTGATTACCTGTGTTAAAAATGCTGTCTCATCAAGTCCTGCTGCTTTTCCCGCTATCCCTTCCCCCAACCCTCTCCTCTCTTATTTATACTGTACACAAGTTTGCTCCAGATGGCTGTGGGGGAGGACAGTGGCCCTGACGGACCTCTGGGGAAACCACAGGCCTTTACAGTCCCTATTCTCCGGGCCAAACTCCCGAGCGCTCAAGCAAGCAGCTCGGCCGCGCCGTGACGGGCCAAGTCTAAAACGCTCCAGCCCCCTTCCCACCGGACCGACTGTGACAGCCCGGGATGCGCCCAGTGAGGAGCGGCGGCACACAGGCTGGGGAGACATTAAATAGGAGCCATTCCTCCCCGCTCCCTGTGGTTCCCCCGGGGGACCCGGTGGGAGGAAATCTGGACTGGCTGCCATTTTGTGAGCCGGCATTACTGATATAAATGTTGTCAGTTGTCAGTTTTTCTTAAAGGGGTACCAGTGAAGCTAGTTACTGTCATAACAGGAAAAAAAATCCCAAACTGAAATAAACACAATATGCTTGGCTTATCTTATTCACCCCCCCGCTAAGAGTGATACACAATATATGAACATATTATGCTTCAGCAGTTGACACAACAACCTGCCTCATTTCTGATTTCGCCCCGTCAATCTCCAGGCTCCTGCTAAATGGTGAATACCATTACGTGACTTTAGGTGACGGTTGGGTAGGTGAACTGAGGTAAACCGGTAACCTGGAGCCTCCGCGACGTGCGTCTCGAGCGCGCTACAGCCATGTCAAACTTAGTCACGTCAAACAGAAGGTTATTAAAGGAGCTGTCACACGTGGCGCTGTGCAAGACCGCCGCTGCACGTTGCATGCTACTTTTAGCCTCGATATAGCTGCTTTTACAGCCGAAGAGAAACACCTTTTTTATTATTATTTTTTTACTTTTGCACCTGTTGTTTTCCACTTGTGTGACCTTATTATACCTGTACAACACATTTTTTTTATTTCTCTAAGATCAGATTTTGTCCCAGCAGATTGGACTTTTATGTCGGATTTACCGTAAATACTACTTGCTGGCTGGGGAAATTATTTCATGTCAGTCCGACACATTTTTTCGGACGCAGAAATAATCTCTAAACCTTAGTGGGTGGAGCCAAAGAACCACAGTTAGACTGAAGCCCAGTGCCTAACACCTTCTAGTGTTAGAATTATTGGCTGCATTGCCTCTATTCACACTCTTCTTATTTATAGCCCATTTTATTTTGTTATTTGCTGCTGTTATGACATCATTCAAACTCATCTAATCTAATGGCTGGGTCTAGCTTGACGTGAGTAGCAGTCTCCTATCTCACTTGGTGGTAGTTGTTGTAATCCATGCTTCCAGGCAGCGGGAAGCCCGGCGCCAGGTAGAGCTCTCCCTCCATCATCTCGGGCCTGATGAACTCCTCCAGGTAAGTCCGACACAGGCGGCGGTCCCAGTCGTCCGTGATGTGACCCCCGTACATGATCTCGCCAAACAGGTAGCGCAGGTCGTCATACGGCACCTGGGAATCGGGGGCAGAAAGGGACACGGCATTGGCCAGAGGGCGGTTGGGGGACTTTTCGCATTTAGATTTCCAATGAAGATTAGAAACGGCGGGGCTTTTCGATCCTTTGAATCCCAAAAATAAAATGCGCACAAGCATGGGCACGCACCTTAGAATTGGCCTCCAGGTAGTTGTAGAGGACGTTGATTGATATGGTCAGGTCGCCGGTGTTGAAGGGGTATGATCTGTTCCAGCCCTGAGGACCAAACTTCCTCCGCTCTGCCACCACCGCATGGAAGTAGCACAGGGCGAACAAAATACTCTTAAACTCATTCTCTCGGGCACACATCTCCAGAGTGTCCTGGGAAAAAAAAAAATGAAAACACATTTTAAGAACAAAGAAAAAACAAATAAAAACACTCCTGATGAATGCCAACCAGGCCCCTGTCTCCCAAACTGTACAGCAGAATTAAAGGTGTCACATCTGTGTGTTAGAGGTAAAAAGTTATGGCAGCCCGGCTGTGATCCGTTTTATCTTGTCAAGTCCCCAGAGGTGTGCGGCACTAACAGACAGACAACGGGATGAGTAGATGGCAATAAACCCAAAGATGAGATTCCCTTTTAATTGTCACAGCTTGTCAGGCGCTTTCAGCCTTCAACCGTCTCGCGGGCTCATTATTCCAGGCAGGGAAATGAAAAAAAACGTAAATGGCGTTGTAATCTCTGGGGGGAAGGACAGTTAAATAAGCATGCCAATAACCCCGATAGAAATAAGGAGCCTAAATTCTCTTTATTCCAGCATGTGTCATGGTGAGTGCTGCGCGGAGGACCCTTTCACTTCCCCTGCTGCAGTGCCCTGGGGAGCTGACTCCTATGATGCACACACACACACACACACACACACACACACACACACACACACACACAACAGGTTAGTAAATCTGTAAATACACATCTTCATTTAGCATGGGAGACAACATACACTACTGTGC
>OOFE01017380.1:4185-15385 GCA_900323365.1 Monocentris japonica
TGACTAGGCTGTTATTTATAACGTGTCTTTAGGTAGCGGTCTGCACAGGGCCAGCAGGGCAAAGGGTGAGGAGGCTCCCCTCTTGACAGAAATCAGCCAAATCAGAAAGATGGAGCTCAAAAAAGAGAGAGAGAGACAGAGGAGAGACAAGAGAAAGAAAGATGTTTCAGTAGGTGTAGGTTTATAGTCTTATCTTCTGTAAAGGAACACAACCCCTGTCTCCACAGGCAGTTGAATTTATAACAGGGCTGGATCATACCACATTATCTAATTGATTCATAGGTAAAGAGACAGACAGACTCTCGTAATCCTGTCACTATGCACGGCTCCAGCAGCTACAATTGAGAGACACTTGGCAAATATGAGGGATATGAATGTCAAATGTGCATTTGACAGTGTGTGTTTGACAGCAGCTTAGCATGGAGTGGAGAGACTTGAAACTTTCAGTGTGTATAGGAATGTGTGCATGTGTAGTTGTATTTGTGTGTGTGTGTGTGCGTGCGTGCGTGCATGTGTCGCTTGATGATGGGTGGGGAGACTGGAGAGACTGGAAACTATCCTAAACTTCAGCTGATTCATATTTTATCTTCTCTCTTGGCTCAGGGGAGCAGGGTAATTTGAGAGCGAGACATGCACACACACACACACACACACACACACACACACATGCTCACACACGTTCAAGCATATGATGCACGCCGGACAGATTTATGGCGTAGGATTAGGAGCACCTTACATCTCCCCTTGGCTCCTGCAGCCAGAGCCAGGTTTTGTTCAGGCAGTATATTCTGGTTGAGCCGGGTATCTGATGCCAAGGAGCCGGTTCTCACTGCCTTTCCCCAGCAGCCTCCAGGCAGCCACGGCAGTTCATTGCTCTCTGAAATGATTAATGTACATGCAAATTATCAAAGCATGGGCACGCATTCAAATATGGGAGACAGCGATCAGGAGACCGTAATATGAAAAACAATATCATTTTGCCTTTGATATTACTTCGCTCTCTCTTATCATTGCATCTCACAGACATCCACACTATCTACTCTTTCTCTCTCTCTCTCTCTCACACTCACTCTCTCTTTCTCTCCCATACATTAGACATTCTACACGTTCTCTCTGTCTCAGTGGTTTTTGGCATGAGGGCCAATGGAGGTGAGGAGTCCTTCTCAAGGGAGCGACGGCGTCAGGATTTTGAGCTTTAGCAGTCTCCTGCCAGTAATCTAGACTGCCTTAAGCAGCATGCCTCCCCTTATCACAAAGATATCTCATATCTCACATTATCTCAGAGATAATAGGATAACAATGCTGGCTTTTTCCCAGCTCGACTCCTCTTGGCTACTGGCTGCTTTTGGAGCAGAATACGAGGGGATGAGAGCGTCAAGTTCCCAATTCGACGGGGTTGAACTAATTTGGATGTTCTTCTCAGCTAAACTGTACTTCAGCTGTTGAAGCATTTCTTACCAAGCCTATTACCCATGGCTCTGCCTTTTACAGCCGTGTGCTGACATTTTTCAGAATATTCAGAAAATAAATACTCTTCTCAGTTCAGTTTTTCCTATGTTATAATGACGAAGCACAGTGAAGCGTAGTGAAATTCTCATTCTTTTCCCATTGCAACTATTTAGGGTGATGGTTTCAAATATTCCCTCTGGCTCTCACACACACACACACACACACACAGACGCACACACAAAACACACTTGTGCCTCCCCAAACCACCCATGGAGGAACACTCTGTTCTTGGGTGGGGTGAGCCATTTCTGGAAGAGGAGGGGGCCTACTGAGAGTGGAAGTGACTTTCTATGGTGTTGTTTTGCTGTCTGGTTTATTTTGAATCCTGTCTGACTTTTGAGGATTGGCTCGTTTGGGAGGTGTGGCTCTGTTTGGTAAGTGTCCGCGGACTTTTGGCGAAACTCGTTACAGCTGCAGGGACAGAACTTCTCTGAGTCTTTATAAGTTTGGTGTCATGGGGGATGTGACGGGAGGTGGACAGCTTTCGGTGTTACACCAGTGCTATATCGCTAGAACACGTCTTTGTATTTCCAGAAAAAAAGGTTATGAAGTAGGGCAGAGGAGAAGGAACAGAGTGAGGTCTTCCTTTGGGTGAGTCTATACATTGTGCTAGTGCTGCTGGACACACAATGACTTATAGACATGCATCCACACTTTCTACATTTCAATAAAATGGGAGATGGAGCCACTGAGTTCCAGCTAGTTGCCCTACAGTGATGCTCTATTGACTCCACTAAAAACAGCATGTGGTTTATCCCTGTGACTTAAGTATTTTAGCCCAACCAATAAAAGGCCTATGTATTCACTATTTGTATTCTCTCACCATTTGGTCTACTTTAGAGGCGGGGCTCACAGAGCTCAGTGGAGTATGTGAGGTGAGATCATGTCATGATAACAGTAATATTATTCCAAGAAAAATAATGGATTTCACCTTGTTAACAGAAACTTTGGACAAAATGGCTAATATCCATTAAATCATTCATAATCCAATATCTCAGTATACCTTTCAAAGTTTCCATAATGTGTTGAAGTAATTGCCACTTGGTGTTACACATACTTCAGTAGATCAGTAGAATATAGGTTGAATGGACATGATTCAAATATCAAGAGGGCTCTCCAAGTGAAATATTTGGCATCGGCAAATTCAGTCAAGTACCACATGGAAGTATCTTATTCTAATACAGAGAAAAGCCTGTTTCTGTTCTGATGGCAGTGGATGAAGTCGTGTGTCATACTGGACAAGCTATTTGTCGTTTATATTGCAAATGTTGTAAATGGCTCGGTATTTTCACTTCAACGTGTGAATAAAATGTGTGTGTGAGTGAGCCTTTGTGGTGCTAGAATTTTCTGTCTGCATGTGTAGCAGCATGCTTGTTGCTCGTCTGTATGTATCTCTATGTGTATAATATGTGATTGTAGTTTGTGTGAGTGTGTGTGTGTTGTGTGTGTGTGTGCGCGTGTGTGCACGAGTGTTTCTGAGTATAGTATGTGTGTTTCTCTCCCTTTTCCCTGTATGAGTGTATGTGTGTGAGTGTGTGTTGGGGGGTTGATGGGCTCAGTGGGAGCCCGGGTCCTGGGGGAACAGCTCTCGTTAATAATTCAGACGAGGCTCATTATCAAGGCAGCGCAGATTTCTCCCTGATTCCACCTTAATTGCAGGCAGGCTGCTCCACTCAGGCAGGCGGTAGTCACGCTGGGTCGACTCTCTCTTTCTCTCTACCACTACAGGGCCTCCTCTGCTCTACACTGTTCTGCTGTGTCTCCAGTACTCACCCCTACCACAGCAACACGGCCCCAGGCTAGCCGATTAGTGTATACCTTAACAGCCGTAGCATACCGTGAGCACGCTCTTTTTATTTGTACGTAAAGATGCGCCTCATATATTTCTGATTCGATACAGGTCATACACTGTTTAGGCATTGCTATGGAATGTGCTGTTTCTGTAGGCCAACAGAAAGATGTGATATGCAGTATAGGTTGTATGGTATGAAATCGTAGGTTGTATGACATATGACACGTGTGGTTAAATTTCATTGTACGCTGTACGCTATACCAGCACCATTTGTTAACTTAAATATCCATCTAAAACACAAAAGCCATATAATGTCTATACATGAAACATAGCCTAATGCATTTTCCTTTGGTTGTACGCCTTGTGAAATATTATAATGGTTGTTTTATCCTTGGAATAGCCCATAGCATATTATCATAGAGATGACACTATAGAATGTGTGTTGCCATGATTGATATCGCCACTATGATAATACTCCTCTTTGTGCTCATCTATAGGCTTATGTAATGTGTCTTGTCTTCATAATTTACAGTGACTGATGGGTTTCCATTCAGTCCATTCATTGAAGCCCCACTGAGAGAGCAACATAATGGGCCTGATCTTGTCATACATGTATATGAATATTTCAAACCAAGCCATTGTTACAAGACGGGGGTTTTAGATAAACAACACAGACGCTTCTTCCTCTTTGCTCATGCTAAGATGAAGTGTGCTCAAAGCTATGTTTCTCTCCCGGCCACAAAAACTCTCTTCCCACAAATCATGGCGCCCATATTTCCTAATTCAATTTTTCTCTTTGTTGTATATATCTTCCTGTATGTGGGGGATTGATGTGCATGGGCATGTGTGTAAATGTGTGTTTATGTATATGCGTTTCCGTGCTCGTAGATTTCTGTGTGTGTCCCTGAGACAGAGATGATGCATGCCAGGCTAAACAATGTATTTCACAATGCTCCATCTCCGGACCTTTTCTGGCAGCCACGTGCTGGGTCTCTCGCTCTTCTCTGCCTGTCCATCAAGTATCTGTCAAGAGTCAAAGGATGGAGCGAGGGGAATGGAGGGTGTGTAAGGGCTGTCTATCAGTTTACCTGAGCTCCCCTCAGCTCGGCGGTCCCGGAGGGTGATGGAAGAAGCCACCTCACACAGGGAAATGTGGTTAACGTTGACTGATCGGAGCAGGTGGATAGAAAAGGAGAGGGCGGAGGGGAGGTGGACGAGTGAGAGTTATGTTCGAGAAGGATGCTTGTTATGCTAATGGATGGTGGATATGCTACGCTTGAAGCGAGCGCCCGTGGCTGATGGATGGAGCTGTGGAGGTCACCTCGGGTAGCGGCTGGTCAGGCATCAGCACAGCACCCCACTGAGTTGTAATGTCAACCCACCTGAGCCGAAAAGAGGAAACTGACCTTGGATAAAATCACTTGAACACGGCACGTGTGGGTGTGCCTGCATCTGCCTGGGTGTGTACATTTGTATGTGTAAGACAACCCATGTGTGAGCAAATCTGTGTGGGAGCCAGCATATGTGTGGGGAGGTTACAGGGTTGGGGTGAGTTTGTAGGGTTATGAAGTGACTGTGAGACCAGCTGGGCCTTTGGGGTTGGGGGATTAGGTTGTGGAGATTTTTTTTTTTTTTTTTTGGCGGGGGGTTAAATCCTGCCCTCCCCAATTGGATTTGTATATCAGTGGCATGAATCTGGGTCAGGACACTCGGCCCAGTGTTTAGTATGCTGACCGTGTGAGGTCTGAACTCTGAGTCGCCACATAGCCCTGAATGAACCTACCTCTCTCTCTGTCTCCTTTTCTCTCTTTCTCTTAGAGCCTCAATTTTTTTTCCTGTCTCTTCCCCCACTCTCTCCCTCGTTTACTTTCTGTGCCAAGAGCTTTTTTCTATCCCCTCTCCTCTGTCTCTCTGTCTTTTTTCTTTCTGTACCCCGGGCTTTTTCTATCCTCCTTTCTCGTGCTCTCCCTCTTTTTCACTGTCAGTCACGCACTGCCTTCTCTTCTCTCCTCACTTCTATTTCACACTCTCCGTCCTCCCCACAAAGTAGCCTTTTTATCACTCATTTCCCTCTTCCCTCGCTCATTTCTCCTGCTCCTTTCATGTGCTTTTGAAATCCCCTTTTCATCTTTCGCTCTCTCTCTTTCTCTCACTGGCTCATTCAGTCATTCTTTTATTATCCCAAAACTAAAGTGATAAATGGCTCCCTTTCTTCTCCGTAAATGTCACTCGGGGAATTGTCTCTGCTCGTTGATTGACTGGAGTAAACTGATGGCCACACATGCACATTCACCAGGCGCACACACACATGCGCACAGGCAAAAAGAGAGCGAAAGAAAGAAAGAGAGATGAGAGAGAATCTGTCACTGGAAGTACAGCATGGCTGGGACTGCAGTTGTTAGGGTTAACATCTGGTTCTAGCAGGTCCAGCTTTTTCTCAGAGGCCGATGCATCATCTGGAGAACTTCAGTGGTTGGTTCACAGTGAAGCATCGATACCCAACAGGACTTGGCATTTGCAGTAAGTCTGGGAAGCTGCAACATGACAATGGATCAATCAGAGTTAAACAATCTACACTGGCAGGCCGGTCTTCCCATGCTTTTCTTTCATCTAAAGTGATGTGAGACCGGATGCATAAGTGTAAATTCCTGTTTGATCATTTGGCTTGAACTTTTCTTTAACCCTCAAATCTGTGGCGGACAAGAAGCGAGGCAACAGAACCAGTATTCAGACCAGACTGTGTGTGTGTGTGTGTGTGTGTGTGTGTGTGTAGGGTCTAATAATGCGCAGTCATTTTCTTAATGTCTCATTCACCCTCCCTCAGGCACTGAGCGCTTGATAAAGGTCAAGACTACTGGTGTCGTCCTCCCTTATTTCATTCTCTCCTTTGCACAGCAGGGGATAAAGAAAAAAGGAAAGTCCACGGCTGGCGACGGTGCAGATTTGTGTCTTCCTTCTTGGAAGAACCACGAAAAACAGATTTAATAGACAATGGAGAGACAGGGGGCAGAGTGAATGAAGAGGGGGTAGAGTGAAGATATTAAGAGGTGGTGATAGAAAGACTAGTGGAGGAGAATGAGGAAAATAGAGAAAGAGAAAGTAAGAGAGCTAGAATAGTACAGAGTGGATTAGGGCTTCCAAGCAGGACTGGAAGCCAGACTTGGCTGCACTTCAGCTACACTCTGCGCACTTCAGCTCAAGTGTGCGTCCATTAGTGCACTCAGTCTGCACTCACAAAGCCATACACTCTGAGATGCAATACACACACATACACACAGAGTAAATTTCTTCTATATTGATCATACACGCAAAGCCCCACAGACGTACAGTATAGTAACCTACAGTAGTGCTGTCCTCTCACACACATTTACCCAAAAGCTACAGTGACCCAGTCTTGCGCTGTCCCTTGCTCCCTCTCTCTTTCTCTCTCTCTCTCTCTCTCTCACACACACACACTCACTCACATACATGGTCTCTTCAGTAGCCACCAGATTGCTTCCCGTCAAAATAAATAATTAAATGTGTGCAATAACAGCTTCCGAAAAAAGATCCCTCAATTAGTGCAAAATGGGTAAATGGGGTGGGGTAGGGGCTGCGGGGGAGTGGTATTTCGGGAACACACAAACACACAATCTATTACATAAGGGAGACCATGACCCAAGAAGGTTTTACGCAGTTGTGCAACGGTAATTTGCCCCCCCCTCAGCAATCAGCTTAGCTAAGTCTTTTCTCAAATCCTTACAAGTGATCCATGCCCAAAGACTGGCCGGGGAGAGATCTAGATGAGTGGTGAGGAGCTGCAAGAAGGGAGCTGTGGTGAAGATGCCGCTAGGGTCAAGGCTGTGAGTGTGTGCGTGTGTGTGTGTGTGTGTGCGTGTGTGTGTGCGTGTGTGTGTGTGTATGCTTTTCTGGGGCAGTGGGTGTCTGTCTGGAATGGTGATTAGGAAAAGATCATATGGAGGCCTATTCATGCAAGTGAGATTGTGTATATGTGTTTGTGTTTTTGCCTGTGTTTTGTGTGTGTGTCTGGTTTTGTTTGTGTGTGTGTGAGAGAGAGCAATAAAGAGTTAAAGGCCCATGACTGTCTTGATAAAGGTGTATATGTATGTGTGCATGTTCACCAGGCTGGTGACAGAGGGTGTGGTAGAGGAAAATGGAGATGGATAGGGACGTAGAATAGCGGCAACAATTGAGGGGGGTGGTAGAATTATCTTGTATGACTATAACAATGGGTAGTTACACTGGAATTACCTAACCTCTTTCGCATGGATGTAAAAGTGTGATTCAAATTTTAAGTCCAAACATCTCCAAAAGGCAAAGCCTTCAATGGCCTGCTTGCCTGGTAGCTATCAGGCTAGCCTCTATTGCAGTCTCCAACTCGTCACGTGTTTCTAGTGCAGATGTTCAAATGCCGTTCTCATTTCTGACTCCATGTCATCCAAAACCTTCAATCTCTTTCCAAGCGGAGCTGGCGTCTGGCCAGATTGCATCACTTAACCTCACAACACGTGCTGTGCTATAATGATCAGCAGGGCTATATCTGTGCTAAGCTACACTAGCAGCAGATGTCAGAACCAAGGTCTCTCACAAATGTTTCATAGGAACAAATGTAGTACAGAATAATCTGTTTGTGTTAAATGCTATGACAATAAAGCAAACAGATGGCTCCTGAGAAATTATTCAACCTGGGAACCCACTGAACAAGCAAGCCACTGCACAAGGGAGAATTAGCACTTGTGCTAACATGGCTAGCCTTGGACAGGGAATACAGGCCAGTGTTTACCATTATGCTTGTTAAATGTCAGCCATGTTGATTCTGATAGTGAGCATAGGGCATCTCAGCCCAGGTCAAAGACCCTGAGGGATAGAGGGAGATCAGAGGGATTGGTCTGACTAGCAGGAAAGAGAGTGAACGAGTGAGTGAAGGATGGAGGGAGATATGGATGGTGTGGTGGAATAGCAAACAGTGCGACTGGACATAAAGCACACTGGCACAAAGTGTCAGATGGATGGATGGATAGATAGATGGATGGGTAGATGTATGAATAAGTTGATGGGCAAAGGCGTGAAGGGCTGGCATGAACAACTGCAATATGTCAGAGAATGTAGTGGTGGATCCTGGAATGGAGTGAAAATGGACTCAGGGATGAAGTGGCAAATGGGGGAGAAGAAACAGCTTATATCGCACATGCATTAGATGTAGAACAGTTGTTTCACCTTGCTGTGGCTAAGAGTAGGTCAAGTAGCAATGATGTTTAGTGCAAGGAGAAGATGGTGAGTCTGTGGGATGTGGAGTGGGTGAAAGTGGGAGTGATGGACTGAAATGGAAAGACACGAGTGAAGGAGAGAAGTGGGATGGATATATCTGGAGCTGGGGAGAAATAAAAAGCTGCAACGCACCATGCTAAAGTGAGGGCATGGCTTGAGAGATATGAGGAGGGACAGAGAGGGTCACTAAGAAATGCAGGGTGGAAGGTGGTAAGATGGATGGAGGGGGGGAGAATGACGGAGGGGAGAAAGAGGAGGGGGGTGTGTATGTGCTGGGGTCTTTGCGGTGGGGTGATTGCGTGACTGAGAAGAGAGTGCAGTGCTGTGTGTGTAATGCTCTCAAGACGACTATTAAGACGCGCTGCCCGACTCACCCAGTCACTGCTCCTCTCTCTCCCCTTTTCTCTCTTTACTCTCTCCTCCATTCTGCTCCCTCTCTCGCTCCCTCCGTCTCCACTAATGATCCTTGCGTCCTGCCACACTGCCAGGCTGAGTGATGCCCACTGACAGTCGCACTCAGGCGGAAACACTGCAGCCCCCTTCCAGGAGTGCTGTGACACACACACACACACACACACACACACAGAACGCTGAGGTGTAGCACTTTCTCACATACATGTATCAGCTCATGCAAAGCTGCTGACAGATGTGGGTTTGTGAGTGTGTGTGAATGTGACCATCACCCTCTACACACACACACAAGACTCCTCAATGGTGTTCACAGTCACGCACATGAGTATACTTCCATCCAGTTCGATCTGTCTTCAGGGAGCTATGGACTGTTAATCAGGTATAGTTTCACACGGGTAGTCACAGGGTGCCACCGGTCTCTCTTTCAGCCCGTGAGCATGACGAAATCATTACTTCTTACTAGACAGCCAAATATGTAAAAGCTGACATGGCTAGCTAACATCATGACAGGATAATACAAACAAGATTTTAGACTTGGAATTTAGATTCGGTTCACCAGCGATCTAAAAATGGTTTTGGTGAGAATGCTGTGCAAACCTGTTTTTTTTATGTTTGTTTCCGTTGGTACAGCATCAAAGATCCTGGCAGTCATGTACTACCCCATGTCATGAACTATATTTAAATGCATGCAAGTATTCAGCAAATGGAAAACAGTTGGTTTCAGTGGAAATCAGCTCCACTACAGTCAACATCAGCAATACCATTCTTATGGTATCCGTTCAAAGAATGGTACATTTCCTTCTCAGCACTTCCATTTGTTACCTTCTCTCTCTGGTGCTTCAAGAGTGCTCACATGTGTTAGTAGCCAAGGGACCAGGACTGAAGGTTCAGGGAAAGCCGTTTCTGATGTTGCTAGTTGTCAAATCACAGTCTATGTGTGTAATCCTATTAATACCCTCCCCACATATATAATGTTTTACATTTCCATCCATCCCTATCCATCCTGCCCGATTCCTTTCCATTCCCATACTTACCCCCCCATGAACCAGCTTCCATTTTCCCGCCCTAATCCAGCCCAGCCCAGCCAGGCCCTGATCCTGTTGAGGGGTTAGGAATTAGGTCATAGCATCCCACTCCTCTAATTAGATGCTGTGAGTGTATGTGTGTCTGTACGTGTGTGTGTGTGTGTGTGTGTGGGTCTGCGTATGCGTCCGCACGCCGAGTGCTCTTAATCCGGAGGTGGCCTCTATGGTAATGGAGAGTCCTGGGAAGACGCGGTAACCCACATTTCTGTTATTCCGCACATGTTATCCCAGTGTTGCTGACATCATTAAGCATATGATCCAACTTCAAATTAGGAGGAGGAGAATAATCAATGATGAAGATTGAGGTCTATTGAGCAGAACACCACTGGTTCATTTTCAACTCTATTCCATCCCAGGTCAGAGGGGGTCAAACTCAAAC
The DNA here is from genome assembly GCA_900323365.1 of Monocentris japonica. NCBI lineage: Eukaryota > Metazoa > Chordata > Actinopteri > Trachichthyiformes > Monocentridae > Monocentris > Monocentris japonica. The sequence continues at coordinate 14,630 of OOFE01017380.1, forward strand.
ATGAGTGCTGCATGTGAAATGTCAACATTCCCACAGAACAAGCTCCTGTTGACAGGAACGCGTTGGGCCTACAAGCCCCATATCGCAAGCAGGTCTCAGGTTAGGATTTGTCCTGTCAGTGAGTTGTAAATCAAACTCCTCCGTGGCACTAAATGGCATTTAAGGTGAAAAGAACTGAAAAATACATCGGGGGTTCTCAAAGTGTCTCCCCCTTTTTTGTACTTTTCAGGCCACTGTAGGTTTGTTCCATCCTCTTCCCGACTTGTATCCATGTAGGGGGTATGGGAAGACATGGAGGGGAAAACATACCCGCTGTTGCAGTTTTAATGTGTTGATTTCATATGTTTTTTTTTGTGTTTTGTGTGTCATTGTGTGTCATTTCTTTCCTTGAGTAGCCCCTGAAATCAATTGCACATTACCTCAGAGGGGTGTGTGGGTGAAGAGGCAAGCGGGTAATCAACCAGTATGCACTGTAAGGAGAGTGTGACAGAGAGAGTGAGAGGAAGAGGAAGATAATGTTTTTGTATATTTGTGTGTGTGTGTGTGTGTGTGTGTGTGTGTGTGTGTGCGTGCGTGTGCGTGTGCACGTGTGTGTGTGTGTGTGTGCAGACATACATGCAAGAGTGTGTGTGTTGATATGAACAAGAGTGTGTGTGTGTGAGAGAGAGAGAGAAAGAGAGAGGGTAAAAGAAAGAGTAGCGCGGGGCTAGTCTTAATTAAGTTTTCAGGAGGCTCTTAAAAGGTCATGGCATGCCT
>OOFE01017381.1:0-13083 GCA_900323365.1 Monocentris japonica
ATAAGTTTGGAGGAACATTGGTGAATCTGCAGCCACAAATCTACATTAACAGATATCAATGCATGTGTGCTTGTCCATATGTCTGTCTGCAGGCTACAAGGTAATAATCATGGCTTTAACGGTGATGTTTCTTGAAGGTTTTGCACTGTGTGTATTCTCAATGTAATTTGCAGATTGATTGCAATAAGCAGACACGCTCTTCAAGTGAACTATCATCCCTCCTGGTGGTGCTGTCCTGCGGCACAATTAGGTTAGCGTAACAGTTGCTATGGCATGCATGGGACTGGCCAATGCTACTGGCTTTGGGGTGTAAACCTGCCTCCCACTTGCCCTTGTTTGATCCTGTGTTGATATGATATGCACAGATAAAAAAGTCAGGCAAGCAGGGTTATACACAGAGCCAGAAACCCCAGCATGACAGAGTAGGGAAGAACGAAGCTCATTAACAGCAGCCGCCTGAAATGATCCCGCTACTAAGTCAGGGGAGTAAGAGCCAACTCACATTACTGGGTAGAGAGGGACTTCTAAAGGGCATGACCATCTGGAGCCAGCCTCACTCTTTTTTTCTAAGCCATGTATGGGTGGGCGGCCGAGTCCAGACTCATCAAGCAGGTTGATAATCAGGAGCCACTGAAACTCATTCATATCATTCTGCAGAGGGTCAATTGTTGCTGCTGGTCAATTGCTGCCACTGGACACAATAGAATGAGAAAATGCTTTTGCATGAAGTATTATCACAATGCAATGTGAGTGTACTCTAAAAATCCCAGCTGGTAGTGGAAATATTTGAATGAACTCAAAGCAGCACAATTGTTCAAAGCAGTGGGACTCAGATAGAAGTTGGACAAGTTTTAAGTAATACTATAGCCAAGCCTTTTCCCTCACGTAGTTCAGTGTCCAGGAAATGTCAGTCGAATGCCATCGGGACAGGTGAAAACTCAGTATCCAGTCTTGAGATGACATCCGTCCCCTAAGGACAAATGGCTGCATATGAAAAATTGATATGGGGCAGAAAATAGACTTCCAGTCAGATCTAGAGTAAAGGTGACCAAGAGACCAGCAGGAATCCAAATTATAGCAGCACAATTTACCCAAATTAATTATTCACTGGGCAGGAGCCTTGTATCAGTACCAGCACCACACAATTACAAAGACAAGAGGTTGGGCTTGTTTAAGGGTATATCCACAACAAAACTAATGAGGACTGACATGCTGATTGATTGCAGAATCCTGAAGCAATTTGTTTGCCCTCTGCCTGGCTCTGCATAGTTTCCAACTGACATCTGGCTGGCTCAGGCTCCTCCAGTATTAGCCGCACAGGAAGAGTGAATGAATGTGCCCATAGTCTGTACAAAATTATGTTTTTGAATGAAATTAAGGAATGCATATTTGTGATTCCCCAATGCCTGTATAGTATGCTGCGTTGGTGAGCAGAAACAGTCCAATCCTGGAACATCTTTCCAGCAGTACAGGTTTGACTGAATACATTTCTCTTGAGCCAGAGAAATAATTACCTCTTCAGAATTACATTGCGTTATGTATATACATGAAGTGCCCTCTGTATACTGTAGCAATAACCCCATTGCTCCTCAACTCAAGGGAACTGTTCAACATGCTCACAAGTGACAGTGAGCCTTAATAACTCAGCCAGCAACCAGATTGCATGGAACAGTGCTTCCGTGCTTGGATCTGTGCTCAGGGCAGATACATAGATAATCAAAGCATGACAGTAGGTTTTACATTTCAAATAACCCACGGTGCATTACCAGCAGTTATTTACAGTGTAACCACTGCTCATTAATTTTTAAACAGGCCCTTAAGGTCTGGGTGACAGACAAAGCTGGCAAGCAAAGCAGGGGAATGAACTGTTGTTGTTTTTCGACTCACAATATGAAACATAGTAATGGCACTGTGCAAAGTGCTGGAGAATGTATTATTAATGCATTGATGATGCAATGTGTAAAGGTCATGGTACGTTGTTGTCTCTTAGCATAGTCATTTATATCATATGTTTTTCTACATGGTTATACATCACATTCGTGAGACATTTACTTTTTAGACATTTAGCAGACGCTCTTGTCCAGAGCGACTTGTGCTGTACGGTCTCAATGTACATGTGTGGAAGAAATTATGTCTTAATCACTGTATCTTAGTCTTTCTGTGTGAGGCCATACTGAAGGCCGATCTCATGAGAGACTCAACACAGTACATATTGTTTTGTTTAGGTTATTAATGACCTTGTAGATAGATCTGCACACCCTACCCTGTGTGTCTATATCTCTCCTGAGTGCTCAGCAATCGTAAATAAATGTACTCAAGTAAATCGCAACTTGACAGAGTTAATAAACATAAACTCTACATAGTCTCCATTGATAACTGATTCTGATTCTGATATCTTTAACAATCTTCCTCCAGGCCATTCTTGTCTTTTCACTGACAAGCCATAGGAAATGAAGCACCAGCTGTGGCAGATGTCTTGCCATAAACTTGATGCCACTGGGAGTAGTGGGAGACCTAGACACCACAAATGAGATCACACAGCTGCCATGTATCCATCCACGCTGGCACTGTTGTAAATGCTAGTTGGGGTGCACATGCAGGTGTGTCCCTGCTCTGCTCTGTGGAGGTGAGACTGTGACAGCATGTACCTGGTAATCTTACTTTCTGGCTTCCCTGCTCCAGCTTTGTAATCTCATTACCCATGCATGTCTCATTAATTCCCGTCATGGCCGAGTGGCCCACTACTCCTGCTGTCACCGCCTAGTAAGATTCTCCAGCCATCACCCGCCGGTCCAAGGGCCCTAAACAAAGCAGGCGGTAAAGAAGGAAAACGGTGGCCTGTATAGCAGCCACAAATCATTGATGGGGGTCAGACTCAACCTGTGACAACTCACCTTGGGGTTGTGGTCTTGCAGCCCCATAAATGAAGAGAATTGCAGCATCATCTTGCAGACAATTTGCAAATGCAGTATGATGAAGATCGATGTAAACGGTTATGATATGTGTACAGGTTCACATATATTATGATATATGTGATATGGATTTTGGATCTTGCTGCACTATACATGCATAGCTGATGATGACACGAGAAGTTCAGTCATAGCAAACTTGATGGGGCTGTGTGTTGTGTAATGAGGGTGCTAATGATGCTTTAAAAGTGTTTATTGAAATGTTAACTGCTTAGTGTTTTCTTTCCTATTATATTACATGGTGCAATGACTAAATTCAATATCTTTTTAAATGGCAGTATTTGTCATTCTGTGATCCCAAGGATGGAAGTCAGTTGACTGCTACTGTGAAGTTAAGCACGCCGACCCTGGATACAGTATTGTTACTGGTGGACTGTAGCGGAAATATAGTTACTCCTTTTGTCTTCATTACAAATCTATAGAAAAAAAGGAATTTCAGAATATAACATAGGAGATACTGCAGTCACATTTCAAAGTGCTTATGTGCAAGTCAGCCATTCTACTACTCCTATCATGTATGCCAGTCTCAATATCTGTGAAGACTATAAACATATAAACATGATATATTTTCAAAGCAACTTTTGCAAAATGATGTGAATAGGTGCAGAAGTGATGAGAATTTGATTCAGTGACAGTTGATTGACCTGAAGACGCCTTATTGTTGGCGTTGTATGTGGTGTTAGAGTCAGGACAACATTTAGACTAAAGACTTGCTAGCTCTGTATTTAGTTGCCAAGCCAAATCAAAACTGTCTTTTGAGCTGTATGTAAAGTCAAGTTCAAGGATGCAACCAGCAGTAGCACACTTGGTGGCTGCTAATCTGCTAAGCTAACATTGATGGCCTCCCTCAAATGTGTATACATTTTGTATACTTAGGTATACATTTAAAAAAAGAGTACCAGCATCAAGCTAAGCAAAACATGAAACCAAGGGGTCAGACTACCAATTCCATTACTTCATATCCTTTTTTTTGCATTGTGCAAGTTTAGTCTACGTGATGTGATGGATAAGATAATGTTTTGACAGCCAGTCCCTGTACTCACTCTCAGCTAAAACACCTTCACTGTTTGGTGAGCCATTTCCAAAACCATGTCCCACGTGGCACAACCATTGAAAATGTGGATTTCAACAAGATGAAAAATATTACTTTTCAAAACATTAAAGTCTATTTGTAGAAGGCCCACAAGTCATTGGTTGATTATGGGTTGCAGTGTTTGAAATTATAATATGGTGGGCAAAGAAACACAAAGAAACACTCAAGAAACACTGAAGAAACACTACCCTGACCCTTCCTCTTAGCACTTGCTTATATGCTCATATGCTTCACTTATTTGTCTTAGCTCTTGTTTATTTGCTTCACTTATTTGTCATTTGTTTAAATAAAAAGTAGGTATCTAACTTATTGCACTTTTACCTTAGCACTGGTTCTGCTCTTAGATGCTTCTTTAGGACGGAAATGCACTTACAATTTCTGGTGACTAGTAGTTCTTTTGCCTACCTATGTTGAATGCATTGTAAGTCGCTTTGGATAAAAGTGTCTGCTAAACGCCTGTAATGTAATGTAATGTAAAAGAGATTACCTGTAAGTGAATGATTTTCATATTCAGAAAAATGACAAACAAGATAATGATAAGTTATTAGCAATCCATCTTAACCAGCTCAATTTGAGAAAGGCACTTCATTTTGCTCAAACTCACTCAATGTAGAAAATCATATTGGATTTCTAAATGCTGCCAGAGGGTAGGGACCTTGCTTTGGCTCCTGCCGGTAAACCAAATTATAGATACATATAATAGCGTAACAACTTTTGACAACTTCTGTGATGATTTACATTACAATATATTATACTCAAAATTGATGAGATAATTAGATTTTATTTAGTTTGCCTTTGTAATTTGTCATAGTCTTGGAAGAGTGATATTTGATTTAATTCAATTCTAATTCCAAATATATTTTTTAGAGCTTAGCAAACCATTTGGCCAATTAATTTAAGTGGGTGACATCCCATGACTCATTCATGAGAAAGGTAGGCTTATGAAGTAACTCAAATTTCTATCCAAATAAAAAGAAAGGTTTTGAATATGATGAAAGTATATTGAGTTGCAGTCAGAATGAATTAGAAAGCACTGCAGGGTCACATTATCCTTAGTACACCTCTATGTTGTATCAGCATCATTTTGCAGAATCTGAATTGATGAAACAAATAATAATAACATGGCTTTAATTAAAGTCTACCCATGACTGAATCACGCCTGGTCATCAATAAATCATTTTAAGACATTAGTGTCAATACCATGGATTGGCAGCCTCTACCGGCCTCTACGCTGCATTTTACAGTGTGTGCCACCAGGTTGGATTTGGTGGGAAATCTGATGGATTGCTTTACGGCACAAAACAGGAAGAGGGCGCCACTCATCCAGTGCAAACGGTGACAGTGGAAGGAGTGAAAGGTCGATGGGAAAATTAAGCACAACATGATTAGCCTCTTCAGGAAAGCAAAAGAGAAAACTTATCACCGAAGAAGACTCTCCTTGCGACAAGAAGCAACCGGGTTTGTGGGAAATGTGTTCTTAATTTTGAGAAGCACTAGCACTGGCATGAGAGGTTTCCAATCGTCTCGACTGTGGTCTCATTTGTTTACAGTAATTAGCACAATACATTTGACGATGATATATTGATGTTTAATAAGAGATACAATTTTAGCAAATGGGAATGTAAGTTCCCTACTTACATGTCAAGACTCTCCTGAGTTGTAATGTACCGATCTGGCTCATGGTCAGTGGGGGATCACTGGGGAAAATCATTGTGTTAGAACAGAGGAGAGCTGGAAAGAGCAGTACTCTAATCCAAAACTAGTGCAATTCCCCTGTTTGGTCCCACCTTATAACTGCAACATATTCTCAAAGGTAACTATTTTTCACCGTTGGCTTCCCTTAATGACTATGAGTGACAACCACATTTGAGATGGCTAAGCAGACTAGCCTTGTGAGGTCCACCAAACACCAGCTCCCCAGACATGCCCGCTTGGCATCAGGCCCTGCCTTTTCTAAATTCTCAGACTGAGATGAGGCAGACTGAGATCCATAGATGGGATAATTAGCTTTTTAAGTTTGTAATCCATCAAGACAGGCACAGGCGCTGCTGTCAACCGCATTACAAAATCAGCTACTGTGGTGTTGCTTAATTGGTGACAGTGAATCATCACTCTCTCTCTTAATTAAATAATATTTGCTTTTCAGACAATATGGGGCATTGATGCACGTGATCTTTGAATAAAATGCTGTACAGCCTTGTCAATACTGCTACTGAAACAGTCAAATCAAAACCTACCAAACACAGATGATGCACTCTGATGTACTCTGGAGACACGACAAAGGTCCTGGGCCGGACCAGAAACCAGGAACTCACGCTTACATGGTATGCACCCTAGATCCCTGAGCCACCAGGACACCTCATGTTTGGTACATATTTGCCGGGAAAAATCCTCTGCCGCACAGGAACTGACGCATTTTACGTTACTGGGAGCAGCAACAGCGATTCGTTTGGAATAAATATTAGAAGAACCGGGTAGTTAGTATGAGCAGCGAGCACCCATCCATAATTCATTTCTTTATTCATTATCTTTACCTGTTTATTAACATTCAGGGTCATGGGGGGCTGGAGTCTATCCCAGCATGCATTGGACGGAAGGCAGGTCCATCACAGGGCGAAGAGAGAAACACAGATAATCACACTCACAAGGGTAATTTAGAGTCTCCAATCCGCCTAAATTGTGTTGTTAGACATAAGAGACTTAAGAAGAGACATAAGAAATAGCTGACTATATATTTTAAATCCCATTTTGCAGATGACAATGAAGAGTGCTGTTTTCTGCAAATAAGTGGCTCAGATAAGTGGCTTACTTAGATGTGCAGCACTCAAACTGTGGAAATTGTCAGCAAAAGCAAAATCCCACCCCACAGCAAATAAGGCATTTCCTATTTCCCCAGTGTCAGTTTCATAAAAAGGAGTGACTAGCCGTGACAAATCCTTCTCTTTTTGATTTTCACAAACCAACTGTCAACAGATCTTTGAGAATTTCAGTTCGCTGACATTTTTGGGCAAACAATTCTTGTGCATCAAAAAACACAGACACTTACTGCAGAAAAATGCATCGACATCCACAGAGTTTCTGTAAAAATGGTATGCCATTTCTCTACAACCGAAAACTCAAAATTGAAAGCTTTTGAGTGGAGACAGTGGCCTCAGACACAGCTCAAAGACATGGTTACTGGACTGTTCAATACTAAACGAAGACTTTTTTCTCAGGAGACCACTGAATCCGTCCTGGAGAGCAATGCTGCAGTCTTCTCCTCTGTGGCAGCCTTCAAGGTACGGAGATAAGAAAAATGAAAAATGACACCATTGGGAACCTGAGCACTGTTGTTCTGAAAAAGTAGACATGCTTTTTGATGATGCCACATCTTCGATGCTCTTGAAGATATCTCTCAAAGCAAATAATATTCTTTTGACAGCCTGAATTTGTGGCCTACATTCAACGTATTTAAATGTCAAAATATCACCATTTTCAGACCATAACTATTCCATAAATGTTACAATTGGTATTTCTATCTCAGGAGAAGTTTATTGCTGATATGTTGTGAGACTTTTTTGAATCATTTGTTTTGATTGTTGGACTGGCAGTTTAACCCTGCATCACATTTCCTGTGTAACAGCAGGTGTAACTTTCCACCTGATTTCAAAATTTTATGCTCGTCAAAACTTTTTCTATCCATAAGTTGCATAAAACAACATGACTTTTCTCAACTTCAGAGTTATTTTATTATTTTCCTACTCTCAAGTAGCCTTCTAATTAACCTCATTTCATTCAACCTGCAGGCAATGATTATCTGGTGAATACAGCCGTTTAATAGGCGTTTTATAAAAGTATTATTTAGTTTTAGTCCTCATTTTAAGGCAAGGATGCAATTATCCTTACAATTATGTGTTACTCTCACAGAGATAGTCATTCATTAGATTTGATAAATTGTATTTTGCATGTTATACACAGTGTTCGTGACTAACAAAATGCAGCGCTATCACACAGAAACTCTGAGGCATGGATCTGAGAGACTGAAATAGTTATGGAAACGGTAAATTAATAAAAGACAATACCATTGTATCCGACATGTGGCTCCTATGCAGTTTCCGAAGAGGATAAAGAGAGGGATCTTACAAGCAGGAACCTAAGCTTAAACTGTAGCTCTCCATTTTCAGGTTGGTTTCACCGTGGGTTTGGTGCTCCTTACTTAGGCTACCATGTTAAAGGGAATGGAAAGCATCAGTGCTGCCAGCTGATTTAACTTAAGCCTCCTCGCCAGCGCTTCATTTGGAGAGCTGCTGTGGTGGAGAGCAGTACATTTCCCCACATTTCAGTTTCATTGTTTGTCTTCTCTTGTACTTTTGGCTTTCCGTTAGTCTCTTTTGGGCAGAAGTAGTGGACATGCATGGTGGGTGTCCTCGAAAACCTTCTGTTGCTTGGCAACTTGGTCATTGCTTAACTTACTGCAGTCAAGTCAAAGTTATTTATAAAGTGCTTTTAACAAAAGTTTGCCAGAGTGCTTTATAGAACAATCACAGAAACAAACAAATACAAATAAAATCAAGAGAGAAAAAAACACTTTACATTGTATTAGTGGACAAACAGGTTTCAGTGGGCATCCTCATCCTCATCCTCATCCTCGTCTCCTTTCGCCTTTGTTTTGCTGTTGAATTGCCCTCTCATGATCTACCCTTTTCAATTGACTTTGTTGCTTTCTTTCAGGTACTGAAAATATTGTATTTTCATCAAATAGGGCAGTATTGTGGCGTGGCGAGAAGGGAAACCATCCTTGAGTGTCCTTGAGCAAGTCACTGACTCCCTAGCCACTCCAGGGGCGCTGGTTTCTAGCTGTTCTGAGTCACCCTGCACTTCTTTGGAGATCACAAAAAAATGTGGTCATGTCTGATGTTTATATGTTTTCATGGTGCTTAAGGGACATTTTTAGACACACTAAGCCTATGGCAGTGATAAATCCGTACAAGATCAAATATGGAAAAGGCAAAACAGTTGTCTTATATATTAATTCATATCAAGCCAAGAATGGCACAGGATCCAGATATCAAAAATACCCTTATATATAGTTTATCGTATCTTTGCCAGTAACTGGTTTCCTTTTGACACCCTATGACATCTCCGAAAGGTTTATTAATTACTTTTCCTAAATTTGTTTTTGGTCAAAAACAGCTGCATTAAATAACACCAAACCATTCATATTGATCTTGGCAGTTTAATGACTTCAATTCATATTGAAGTCATTACACCGCCATGCATGAGGGCCATATTTTAGAGACGAGGCAAATAACAATCTGTGGAAACCTTCACTGTCCCACAGTGTACAGTATGAACCATTACGTTATCCTTTGTATTGTATGTTCTCTACAGTTTCATCAACACACGAAGAAGATGAATGATGCCAGAGTAAGCCCTGTGGAAAGCTTGCCTGTTTGAAGCAGTAGCAGCTCCGTCTCTGTTTACTGTGCTTTGTAGTCACCAGGCCCATAGCCATTTGTCACACTGTTGGCGCAGCGGCATACAGTATAGTACACAGCCCGAGCTGCTCTCTCATTCATCATATCGAAAGCTGATGAAAGACTTTCGACTTAAATTAGGCAAAACTGAATAGAGCCATCGCATTGTCACAGTATGAGTATTGTTTGTCATTTAGATGCCTAAGTTGAAATGACCCACATTGCTGTCCCTGCAAAAATACGTAATGCTACAAAATTAGCATTTAAATGAAAAAGAGGTATGTATTTGCAACGCTATCATCATCTTCAAATTTAGCAAGAATACATTTGCAAAATTACACTTTTCACTTAATTCATAATGTAAACAAATTAGCATTACTGATAGTAGCGTGTGCTAGTTTTAGTAGGGGCTTGAGCTTGGTTGAGTTGTGATGTTACAATAGCAACAACAACAATATTATTGTGTGACACCCATCGTTGAAAAGTTTGAAGGCATCGTGATGTTAATGATAGTTTATTTAAATTTGACATAGGAACTTATATTGTATTTATATTAAAACATTTTATCATCTCGAACAATTGCTTTTTTAAGTTTACTGTATTAATTAAATTACCATGGTGTGAATTTGCAGTGTAAACCCAGGTGCATTTACAACTAAGGCGGAAGGTCTTAGTTGTAGAAGAAACAGAAAGCTGCAGGTATAGTTTCAGTTGTTCTCTTGAAAGAACAAACATTTCAATTCATCTTGCCGCTTCTGTTCACTTGCCTTACAAACCGATTATATAGGGCAGGGCAGATTTCTGGTGACTTGTGATAGGGCACTATCAGTCTGCCCTGCCCTACCCTGCCGCATTAGCCAACTGAACAAAAAGATGAATGTTGTTCTTTCAAGAGAACAGTTCAAAAGAGCCAAAAAAAAAAACCCCAAACTTCATACAGCTGAAACTTTCTGCCTCTGCTGCCTGGTCTTTGGCCTCAAATTATATAAGTGAGTCAATATAAAAGGTAATATGAACTGATATATCATCCAACCCTATTATTAATACTACCACTATTACTGCTACTGCTACTGCTATTACTACTTTACTACTACTACTACTACTAATACACAACTACAACTAATATTAATAATAATAATAGTTCTCTATTTCTCACATACTAGCGCCAGGGATTTCGGCTGCTATGATTTCATGATGTTTTTATGTTTTATCTTGATTTGAAAGCACTGAGGACTATTTCTATTTATTCAGCCACTATACTCAACCGAGTCAACTGAGTGTAATTTGCTGATAAAGTTCCAAACAGGCAGTCGTTTGACATAGATAGATAGATAAGATAGATCGATTGATAGATAGATAGATAGTAAACAATAAACAATAGTGCAAATAAAACGGCATAGCATATAAAATATACATTAAAATACAACACTAGTAATAAAAGAACATATTGCACATGTTATTGCATATGATATACTGCATAGCAGTAGCGCTTACTAGATAGAGCAGAACACACACAATAGTGTTTAAAATACTCTCGTATTTGAAATAATACATTGGAAACTAAGGGCATGGAGGTCAGGATGGTGGATGGCTGTGTACACTTGCTTTTAACAGCAGCAACCTGGGTTCAGTACCCAACACATGCAAAGATGGTTTCTACTGTGAATTAAGTTTTCATTTTTAGTTAAACCTTTTCTTATTTAACCTAACCTTAATCAATTGTTTTGGTTGCCTAACCCTAACCCTAGCTAAAGTTGGCTTAGTTGCCTAAACTGAACCATTAGCTAACCTTTTCACATGACAATTAGGTGAAATTGTGTATTGTCACATAATCCAATTATGTTCACAAGACGCAATTTGGGTCTCAGGGATTGGGCTCATTTCACGGAATGAGACTGTGTTGGTACAATATGCCTAGGGCTCCCATCAGTCTCATGATGTAAAACGAAAAGAAAAAGAAATCTGCACGTTAATAAATGACACATACATCAAATGGAACATGACAAATGTAAATGAAATGAGTTAGCTTGTGCAACGCTGTTGATTGGCCTCTGCACAATTAGAATAGTATTTAACGCAGTTCTCTCCACAACCCAAGAAACCATTTAAATGTGCTAAGAGTAACAAATACACTGTGTAGCCAGTGTGTCCACGTGGTCAGGGCCTCAATCAGTGAGCTGTGACAACTTTTGAATGATGATTTGCAGAGCCAGATCACACAGCTCACGTCCCTCCAAGTTACTGAACCCAAGGGAACGTGCACCATCTCCATCCTGGTGTCAGGTGCCTTTCAAAGGGTGTCTGTGGGAAAATCTCAGGCTACTGTCTAGTGGCACTGCTTCCTGGTAGCTTAAATCACATTTAATAGGATTGATAGGATTGTTGATGAGTGTTGAGGTGTTGAGATTTCTGCTTTTCAAAACTCACTTTCTGGCCTGTACTGTTTTAGAACAAAAACTCACCACCCACTGGAATTTCCAGACCTCCCTCACTTGACATTTTCAACTGCTCAACCATCTCAAAATGTAAAAGTGCATTCTCTGTGCTTAAGTTCTTGAGATGTTTGTTATCCCCAAGACAACTTGAGAAGAGTGCTCCCCACAAGGACACAAGTATCAACTTGCCATTCTGGATTTGAGAAACACCAGATGTTATTCCATTTCCTTGGTCACCGATAGAGGTCAATAAAATTCATAGCTTACTTAATGACCCTTTAAATTGGCCAATTCTGACTAGGAACAGCTCAAATGGTCGCATCTCAATATGCAATGAATCAATGAAACGATCCCATAGTTAATAGCGTGTGCGGCCATCACAAGCCACCAGAACAGCTCCAGTTTACCTTGGCATAAATTCTAGAAGTGTCTGGAATGTACTGGTGGGGTGCAACAGCATCTCCCTTAATTGCTAAATTGGGTGAAAGCTGGTGCCTGGGACAACCATAGTATATGCTTAATATTGTTTCATGCTCAGCAGACCACTTTGACCCTGTGGTTGGGGACAGGGCACAGTTCACAGTTCGAAGTTAATGGGTAGACCTCCTGCAAGTCTTGTCAAGGGTTTTCTCATAGTGGATGTTGCTCCTCAGCCTCCTGATCAGTCTCTGTTGAAAAACAGAGCTTCACCAGCTTTTGTAATGCTAGATAACTAGCTAGATAGATAGATAGATAGCTAGATAGATAGATAGATAGATAGATAGATAGATTAGATTAGATTCGACTTTATTGTCATAGCACAGAGTACAGGTACTGAGACAACTAAATGCAGTTTGGCATCTAACCAGAAGTGCAAATAGCAGTAAAGTGCAGAGTGTGCAAATGTACAGTGGTAGATAAACATGAAATCAACAGTAAGGGCTGGATATGAATATGCTGTATGTACAGGATGAACTATGATTACAGTATAAACAGTATAAACAGGCTACAAAATATATGTAATATGTGTATAAAATATATGGTGCTACGGAATAAGTAGTACAAGAAAAAAAAAAAAAAAAAGAACGTATATATATATATATATATATATATAGAAAAGCTATAATAAATTATAAAAGAAAGAGAAAAGA
>OOFE01017388.1:8217-22095 GCA_900323365.1 Monocentris japonica
CAAGCTACCTTGTTAATGTGTGTCACTAAGTTCATCTTATGACCTGCTGTGTGTGTGTGTGTGCATGTGTGTGTCTGTGTCTGTGCATGTGTGTGTGTAAACAGGCAAAAATCTCAATATTTAGACTGCAGTTGATTATGGTACTACAATGGCATCACTTTTGTCCTTTCTTGTGGTGTGGGTTGTTTGCAATGGACTATAGGAATTGGAGGGAAGTTTACAGTCAGTACACTGTAGTATAGGCTGCAGTATTTAGTCTTCATGTGCAGGGTGGTTAGAGTAAGATTCATGACCTGAAATTATTGTCCCAGCCCGGCCCTGCTAACACCATTAGTCTCACGCTGGGCTCAGTCTGGGCTTTTTCTTTTTGTTCATGTGAAGGTGTTGCAAAACACAACAGAGATGTTACTGTGAATCCTTTTCATTTTTCTTCCCTTTGATTTAGCTAGTTTGTCAATATCACATCAGATATTTGAAATAGGCTGCGGGTGCTTGGTGACATTTTTGAAAAGCCCTGCATGGATCACGGTCATCAGAACCTTTGGGTACACACGTGGGAAAACGGATGCGGTCATTATGGACATTTTACAGCCATTTGCACTGTGAACTGTCAGAACTGGGATGTAATATTTGAGCTAATCGCTATCATGGTATGGAGGTGTACATGGGGGGGATAAAATCTGTCCTCATGGGCGAGGAAAATAAATCACCAGAGGCTTGGAACTTGAGACCAGAGTGAGGGAAATCCCCACCATCCCCACTGCATATAATATATGATTTTTTGTTTGATTTTGTTGTTCACTCTATCTCTATTCCTACACTGACCTTTTTCCATGCGCCAGGCTATCAGAGTGTTTAAGATTTTGCTCTTAATTCATTCATTACACAGGGGTTAAGAAAAGTACATAATTGAAAAGATGATTGAAGAGCATTTCAAAGCTCACAGCATCTCTTTTTAGGCTGAAGTCCCTTTTCTATGTCAGGTGTTGAAATGCCCTTGTCTTATCAACTGACAGCGCTCAGGACACTTAACATTCCTTCCCAGCCCCCTCGGCAAATGTAGTGTGTTTTCAATGACAGCGTCTGCTTCCTGTCAAGTCGGTTGGGGTCTCTTATGAGGAAAGTCACCTGTGGAAGGGACAGATGAAGGAATATGGCTTGAAGGGCAGCATAGTACCTGTGCAGAGGAATCAGGGTTAAAGCACACCGCGTTGCAATTTCACAGACACTCATAAAAATAATATATCATAAAAATTCAGGTTATAGCACTTTTTATTTCAAGGATAGAGGGATGTTTTCTTAATAGGACTCAGGAATTACATGAGTGAATGGTTTATGAGGATGTCCGAAGGACCTCAAGGAATGCGAAGATCTTTTCATCTTAGATATAAAAGGAGGGAATGTTGAGATGGGTCTGTGCTTTAGGAGAAGATTGGTAGGAAGACAGAGAAGATGGGGGCGTAGTGTGTGTGCACGGATGCTTGCACACAGAGTCTGACTAACTCGGTTTTGCAGGTCTGTCTTGCTCGCTTACTCTTTGGTCAGCCTAATCTTCAATTCAAATGAATCTGTTCCCCTCAGGTGCTTGTCTCACCCCTTTCTGTCATTTCTTTTTCTCTTTTTTTTCCTCTTCTTTCTGGTCATTATTCACCAGAGAATTTTCTACCCGCTTGGAGAGTGGCAGCCAAGGTAGGGCAGCAGTCTGGGCAGGACTGATGAGAGGATGAGAGGGGAGCTGGTGGTGAGAATCCCATATTTTATGTAAGAGATATAGCTGACACATCCGCCTTTATTTGGGCTTGACTGCTGGTGAACGTACGGATTTTGACGAGGCCACCGGTGGCTGGATGTGGGTATTGATAATAAAAGGCTGCATTTGGGATAGTCCCTCTTAGTGGTAAAATATTATAGCTGTATTATAAAAAATGAAGACCTCAAGAAAAGGGGCAGTGACGTTATTATGTTTAGAATTCATGGATGACCTGGCAGTAGCATTGTATGTCTGTAATTTCTTGTAATGCAATGACCCCAGGAAGAGTAGCTGTTGCTGAAAGCACAGCTCATGGGGATCCTATGCTAAACTAAACATTGTGTGCAATGTGGGTCTATGGCTTGTTGAGTGAGACAAGTGCATCTAAGTTGTATGGAATTAAATAACCAAGACAAAACTGAATTTGTCAAGAGATGTCATCGAAGGTCATGTGATACATGCTGGGATTGTTTGATTTATCTGAATGATACGTTAACTAACTTCGGCAGAGCAACGGAAACAGATGCTATGCCAACAGATACTACGGTCAAGAGGTAATGTGTACAGAGAAGACAGTACTGGCCTTGAGGCCCAACACATATAGTCCATGAAGCAGAAGTAACATAATCACCAATAGAAACTGAAAATCCGGTTGACAGGTAAGATGAGGAAGAACCCAGAGCAATTATAGTGATATGAACCCCGTTCCTGAATCTGTCAATTAGGAGAGCAGTCATGTCAAAGGCTGCACTTAGTTCGAGCAGCACTAACACGGTGCACTGCCGGAATCCGCATTCATCAAAAAATTTGTAACCTTGAGAAGGGCAGTTTCCTCACTCTCATCCTTTTAAATTGACTTTCAAAAGTCATATTATTTAAAAAGTATACATTAAAGTTGAATGGAAGTACTGGGATGAAGCATAGTATATCAGTAGAGTAGATAGCACACAAATAGGCACTGACTTCAATAAAATATTTTAGTGCAATATTTCTTATACAAACAATCATCAAAAACAAATAATTCATTGGAAAATATGAAGGAAGTCCATCTCGTGTGGTTTTCTAGTCTGCATTTCATACTGTTGCTCCTGCTACAGTGAATTATGACATCATCAGTCTCTCTAGCTCACCTGAAGATGCTGTTTGTATTTGTAATAAAAGTAAAATATCCAATTTAATAGCAATCAAAGTAGAATTTCCAAAATGTATAAAGGGTCCTGAAAAGTAAAATTAATAACATATATGTTGCAAAGAACAAAAAAAATTAGTAGAATTCTGAGGACGAAATAAAGAGGTAAATTTTAACTTTAGTAGAATCAGAATTTTAAAAAAGTTGTAACAAAGCATAAAGAAGGCCAGAGTATGTGACAAAATAGAAGTTGCCTGGAAGTTCTAATATTAACTATATAGAGGTAAATAAAAACAGTGGGACATCGACTTCAAAAAATAAAATAATCAGAATCACAATTAGTTTTATTGGCCAAGTAACTACACTCACCCAACATATTGAGATTTTTGTGGTAGCTTGTGAAGTTAGCATGGAAGAAACAGTTTATTTCTAGATCATGATGTAGAGCAGGAGGGATTTTCATTCCCAAAGCGAAAAAAAAATTGGTAGATATTTGTTATCTGTTCACCTCCTGAACATAGAAGGGGAGATTTTCTTTCATGTGTGGCACAGAGGCTGTCAAGATACTCAGAGAGCAGTAGGTTAATTGACACAACAGTGCAACAATACCAGCAGGAGAAAAATATTTGGCTCCGTGCCACATGACATGAGAGGCTTTTGATTCTTTTCAGAGTTACAACCATCATTAAAAATCTGGTCAGGGCATATTTTTCAAAATTCCAGATGTGCTTCACAAAAGTGGAGTTTACTACAGCATGGCAGCATTTGGAGAGGAGGTAGTTAGAGGCAATGTGACCCTTGACAGTATACATGATACCTTTTATCACAGAGAGAAATCTAGAGAGGCTATTTAACTCATATGTTAGGAAATGGCTTGGAGTCCCACGGTCTCTTAGAAGCACAGCGCCCCTATTTCTTAAGAGATGAATAAAAAGACGACTGAGCAAAAGATTTTTCCTCTGGGTGGAACTGCCCACATCTACTGTAGGCATAGGGCAACCTTTATAAAGCCTGCAAAATTGTCTGTCCCAGGGACGATACACCTGGCGACATAATCAAGTGCTGAAGTGTCTAGCAGCAGCAAATGAGAGTAACTGGGTAGAAATATATTTTTCAGCTGACAGGAAGGAAGATTTTACAATTGGTTTTGTCTGAGGAAAGAATTTTTATGTAGGCATGTTGTAGGCCAGCTAAGGGTGATAGTGAGCACTATCTTAAGGCTAGACTTGGTGTTGTGGTCTGAAAGACAGTGGATAGTGTGTTTTATTGAGCTTACAGTGCCATGGGAGGACGCAGTAGATGAGCTTATGTGTGCTGAGTTAGTAGCAGAGGTGGAGCAACGGCTATGACCTATGGAGGTTGGATGCCGAGGGTTTGTAGCCAAGTCCACTATTAGATTAGGTTGTGGGTGGAGCTTGAAGTAGTGCAGTGAAGGCTATATCTGAAACAGCAATGGGAGCCATTGAGTGGCTTTGGTTAAAGAAGAAGTATACTGCCTGGGGCACAAAGCTGCTAATGTAGGTATACTAGTTTATAGTGTATCATCATCACATGACAATATAGTTATGTGTATGTTGTGTGTAGTAAAGGTCTCCAATATTTATAGCCCAAAATATCATTAAAATGACTAAAATATCACAAAATATATTATCAAAAATGGATGTTGCATATGGTGGAACACACTGACATGTTTTTATCATTGCCCTAGATACAGGTAATGTCACGAAAACCTTGAAATTTGTTGGCAAACTCTACTGCATGGATCATTATACATGTTTGCTAGTCAATACGTGACAGAGAGCTTTCTTTATTTACTTTTGTGGCTTTGGTAAGTTTTGTTTCAGTCCGTTTGGATGTATTGATTCTTTGTTTGCAAGACTGATGACCAGCAGTGGTACTATACCAGGCACTGTGGACCTGCCAAAAGAAATAATAACCTGTCTTTAATAATAGCCTGTCTCTAATAAAGGCCTAGTGCTATCTTTTGTTGAGGTAAAAAAAAAAAAAGAGGCCCCGACCACGATACACACTTAAAAAGGGATATGCTCTCCGGCCCAGACAGCTCAGTTGGTAGAGCATGAGACTCTCAGTCTCATGGGACTTTTGGGAAGTTTTTCATACTGCCCCCTCAACATTTTACCGTCATTCTCTACTCTGATCTAACAAGGCACATTTTCAGCCTGGTTGATCTACTCCTTATAATATGGTTAAGCACACACTGTTATCCAATCAATAAAAATATAATTTCCCCAATCAATGAACCAGCATGCACTTAATTTTTTCCTGATGTGGAGCCTACAACAAACCAATACAAAATTCATAAACAAATGCAACACATGCCCTACCCCCTACCGTCAAGCCAGCATCAGAAGCAGCCTCAGAGACTGTGTAAAATGAGCTCTGATTTACACAGAATCAAATCAGCATTTAAGGTGGCATATCACTGTTTCACACTGCAATAATGTGGGAACAGCAGGGAACAATTTAGCATTATCAGCAAGATTCACAGGAAACAATGTAGTATCAAGCAGATACGTATGAGGTGCACGAGATGCAGGTCAAGTGCACCAAGCTAAATCAAACTAGGTAACGTTAGACTAACTGTGTGTTCATCAGATAGATAGATTTTTTTTTTGTTAACTGGTATATGATGTCATTCATTATATTAATTGTATAATAACAGTAATAGCACAATGATGCTAATAATATGATAAGCTATATTCAGAGGCTCATTTCTGATGTTGCAATCGCTTTGTCCATTATTTTCTACAGTTTATGGCTAGATGTGAGAACTTTTAACAGGTCATCAATGTTTGAAAAGACCAAAGATTAGGGGCTCTACTTGGTACCAGAAATAGCCGCAGCACAGAGCTATCAACAGGTGCTCTTCACAGTGGGTACTGCAAAGAAGAAGAGACGAGAGCAGGCAGGACTG
The DNA here is from genome assembly GCA_900323365.1 of Monocentris japonica. Lineage (NCBI taxonomy): Eukaryota > Metazoa > Chordata > Actinopteri > Trachichthyiformes > Monocentridae > Monocentris > Monocentris japonica. The sequence continues at coordinate 14,032 of OOFE01017388.1, forward strand.
GATGAAAGCCAAAACGCCCATTGCGTTTAATATCAGGTAATGAAAAATAACAAACACAAAAGTCAACAGGGCTGCAATACTAAGTACAGACACTCGGGAACACAATAACAGACAACACTATAAAGAGACTGCTGGACCACAGCTTGGTGAAGGACAGTATCTACTCTAGGCAAGGGTTTGCTCAAGACTTAGCATCTTGAGGAGAGCGCAAACATTTCTATAGCCTAAGGCACAGGTGGAAGCAATGAACAGAGATTAGGAGGGCAGGACTGCTATTGGCGCCGCAGGCATTGTGTGGCTGTGACATTTGAATTTGATCCTTAAAATAGATGTTTGCGAATGAGAAAAATCAAGCACAACTACCTGAGCGAGTAGATTTAGCCTTTAACCTTTATGGCCACATTTAGTTTTTTATATAAATAAATGCCCAGTGGCAAAAGATGGTCCACTGGTTAGAGTTCGCCACCAACTTGATGTGTGGCAAGTACTGCTTGGTCAATTTAAAGGTGACAGGCAGCGCTTCTTTTGTGAAGGGGAACTCATTAGAAGAGAGCCACTGTTTTCTGTTGACACAACGTCTCCAGGAAATGCATACAGCGCCATGACTTGTACCCGGTAAAAGAAAAGGCAAGTGGTGTTATCTGTCACAGACACGCAAACAAATGCAAAGGGCAATGTTGACTCTTTATTTACATGCATTCACAACTGAAATGTAAAATGTCTGTTCATTGATTATTAATAAAACCTGACTTTGTAAACTCTGATTTTAAATTCTGTGTTCCTATGAAAAATGTTATCAAGCCCTGCATATGTATACATTTTGGAAAGTGTATTACTTTCAAAGTATAACAGTTATAACAGATGGATTGAATCGCTATTATTAAGCTGCAGTCAGCACATCACTATTATACATGAGGATACCTTGGACATGAATGGCACAAATAAAAAAAATTACAAAAGGGTAGAAATAGTAAAGATGCTTTATCAACTCATTTGGAATGACCAAATGGAATGTGCCGAGGAACATTAAAAAGACCATTAACTTGTGGAGAGATTTGCTCCACAAATGATTAATTCAAAGTCTTTATGTCACATACTCTGGGGGCTGAGACCAAAATATGATTGATGAAATCCAGTCCATCAATCTCTTGTTTGTGTCAGATTTGTGCCCTCTACCAAAGACAAGTGATCTTTCTGATTGTCTCTCCCATCCTGACAGTTAGACTTTAGGGGTTGACGTGGATGAGCAGGGGAGGATACTGAGGGAATGGACATGAGTCTAGTTGATGAGGAGGACGCTATTGGTGACATTGAGGTGGGAGTAGACCTTGCCAGTGCGTGTGTTAATACTGAAAATCCCTTTCCGGGCCAATGGTTTTCCAGAGTTTTACAAACATTTCTGGCCAACGATATCACCACTCTTTGTCAAAATGACCAGTGAAATTTTGAATTCCGCTATCATCCTACCCCATATCAGTGCTTCTTAAACCCAATAAAGACCCAACTCTCTGCTCAAGCTATCATTTATCTCTCATTAACATCATCAGTAAGGCCCTGGTCCTTCGGGGAGTCATTTGTTCAATGGATCAAAATTGACTACTAGACAAGATACTAGACAGGAGGATGTCCACTGTCACCTCCATTATTTGCCCTGTTCATTGAATCACTTGCAGACCCCAGCCGCTGGTATCTATTCACTGCTATCTATTACTATACATACAAAAAGCCCTAATATCATTTCCAGCTATCTTAAATATTATCAATACATTCTCCACCATCTCTGAATATCCCATCAATTGGTTCAAATCCACTATTCTCACCAAGATCAGTGGAACGCTTTGACCCCCTCTCAGTCAATATCTCAACAGGCAATATCCGATACCTCGGTAGTGATATTTCCGCCACCCTTCAAGACTTGTTTAATTTAAACTCCAACTGTCAGGATCACTGAAGACCAATTAAATCATTGGAATAACTTACTGCTCTCACTTGCTGGCCACATTGACAGTTAAAATGTCAATCCTACCCAGAATTAACTATCTTTTCTCAATTGTCTCAATTGAGACAATATATAATGAAATACTCAAATGAACAACAAGACCCCTGGCTCGAAAGTGAGCTGTCAGTATGCAATGAACTTTCTGTCAAAGGCTTGCCATTCCTGTCCCATTCAATCAATAAACATCCTTGCTTTAGGTCTGCACCCACCTCTACGACTCTGAAAGGTGGGTGGAAATTCAATAAGCTCACAAACCACCCACTCACACCTTGTAAATTCACACCGATATGGAACAACCCAGATTTCCTGATCAACAACAGCATTTAATTAATGGAAAAGTAAAGGAATCACTCAGCTTGAGCACCTATTTAAAACAATCAATTCCTAACTTTCCATAAATGAACACAGAAGTTTAACATCAATCCGGAAAACTTCTTGCTATACCCCCAATTTAAGAAAGTACTTAAAAGACACCTCTTTCCAAATTATATAAACTCAGATCTTCTCAAAACGAAAACACCTTACCCAGTCCTATTACAGAATGGGAACAAGGTTCATCAGTTAAGACGGATTGCCATTTTTGGAAGCAAGTCTGTACCAACATCTTCTCTATGACCAATAAACACCAGTTACAGCCAATCCAATATAAGATTATGTACAGAACCACCATAAAATTCAAGTCGTGATACACATATCTGTATGGCTTCACTGATACAGATATCTGTCAACACTGCACCCATAGATACCATAGATATTATCACCCACACAACATTTCTGGCACCTGGTAACTGCTGAAATGTCCAAATTATGGGTCACAGCATTCCACTATCCCCTTCCCTATGCCTACCACAAGATTATTATTATTATTATCATCATCATTATTACAGTTTTGTTAATTATAGTATTTTATTCTTATCTATGTGCTTATTTACCCAAGAACTGTCAACATAGATATCAGACCACTTTGTCAGCAAGCCAGCTATGTCTCTGTCAGCCTGTGTCTTGTCTATCCTGCTAGTGTGTCCTGTTAATCTGTTTTACTCTGTCTGCTCTAGCCAGTCTAATCCTGTCCTACCGCTCAGTGTTTTTGTTTCTGATTAGCCCTTTCTTGTCGTTTTTTCCTTTGCTCTTTTTTCATTTGTCTCTTTTCTCTCTTCTTTTTTGTTGGTTCATTTAGTTATTTATTTTCTCCTCCCCTCAGAAAGGCTTGGAAATATAATTAAAAAATAAAGTTGTCCTCTCAAGAGGGGTGTGGAGGCAGGGAGAGAGAGAAATTGAGAGAGAAAGAAAAGTCTCTTTCCTAGCTCAAGATTTGAAAATTTCAGGGTACTGCTTTTTTCCCGGATCAGAGATAACAATGGCACATTGTTAGTAAGGCACAGTTTAACAGCATGTGCTGTAGGGGACAATTTAAAACTTCTTCCAAGCAACAACTTCTCGCCACAGTCGCTTCACCTTCTCTGAAAATGTTTTAGAACCCATCAGATTCTCCCAACATTCACTTTTTCTGCAGAATGCCACATATAGCTCACATAGGGGAACATGTGTTGTTCGTAGTGAGGGGTATAATCCATAGAAGAAGGAAGTCTTTCTCTATAAAAACCTGATGAGAGAAATACTACAGAAGAGGACTGTACTATTCAAATTGAAGATAGGGTGAGTAATGAGAGAAAGGGAGAAATGTCCCAAACACTCCTAATTAAACAAGCAGTGTCCTATTGCTGCTATGGAGCTGTGATGGCGCTCCCATGTTTAACTCATCCACATACTCATTGTTAGCCAATTAGGTGTGTAATCAATGAACTCAATGAATGCCATTCTGACAAGCAATGCCCATGTGGTCAAATGGGTGCATCCAACACCAGACAGGAGTCTAAAATTTCCTCCTGTGTGCGTGTGATGCAGTGTCTCCAGTGCTTTAAGGTACACATCAGTTCACTGGTGCGTATGGCTGTGGGCAGTGCCCAAGTGAAGGAAAAGTAGAGGCACACGGAAGGTCCATTAAGAATGAGGTTGGCCATTCAGGGGTTGAGGGGTGTCATCATTAATCCTCTTGAACCCTTCCACTGGTCAACAATGCGAATAGCTTTCCAATGTGTTTTATTAGAAGGTACAAGGCAATTTAGGAAATTGAGTTCAACAGCAAGTACCCTGACTGCCCATGAAAATAAAGAATATGAGAATTAATCTGTCATAAATGAACAAACAATTTGTCATTTTAAAAAATGTTCTGTGCACAGTATTGGTTTTTCAAAAGCTTTAATTTGAAGGTACCATCCCCTAACCTCTGGTCTTATTCTGGCTATTCCTGGCTGCTTGACATAGCTGCTGACTGTGTTCTTGGAGGCAGGTTTGAGGCCAGCTGTTGACTAATCGCTATGGAAATGTGATAAATGAAAAGTGGGCAAGACCATTTTTTTTTTAATCAACAGTTAAATGTTAATCTAAGTTACATGTTGATTCATAATTCTACAGCAACTGAGTTGTTTTGATATCAGGTAGTACCGTGATAGTACAGTGTTGGCTATGTGTAATCCCATTGGCCAAGATATTTTCTGTATTAGTAGGTCCAATGCAGTTGTTTGTCTTCATTGTCATTGTATACTACTGATCAAACCCTATCCCTAACATGGATAAGTAGGAGAGAAATCAACTCTATCCCTACCTGCATGATTGTATTATTTAAAAATATTACTACCACTGGTAAACACTCTTCAGACAAGCTTACGTTGCCTCAGACAATGCTGCCAAGTAATGTCATAGCAACTGTTAGTAGGTGCCCCTTTCTCCCTCTCTCTCTTTGCTCCCTCCCAGGTGCAATCAACAGGCAATTGGGCACACCTGAGAGGGGCCTGTTGTAAAGAGAGCCTTTTTTGACCCGTTGCTGCTGCGAGTGCCGTGGGCATTTCTTTTTTGGTTTGCAGCCAGGCACGTTGCCACCTTTGTTTTCTCACCATTTTACCCTTTTCCCCATTTTTCTATTTTGCATTCACTTTTACTGACGCCTACACATCCACTTTCTACATACACCACACATGCATTTAGTTTATACTTAAATAAATTAATTTCCCCTTTTGCAACCTTACTTTTGTTGTCTGTCTCTTTTATGCTATGGCTTCACTCAGGTCTCAGCCATAGCACAACAAGTGGTTGCATCGCTATGACAAATTATTGGTTGTCTGATCACTGTTTGGTTAGCTGAGAATGTCTCATGTCGAGTTGAGAGACTAGTAAATGACTGGGTTGGGGGTTATCCCCTCATAACTGAGGCAAAGGGGTTGGATAGTGTTGTTTTGCTGGGATGCCATCACCAGAAAAGGCTCCTATGCTCCCTCTTTGTACTAAAGAAGTACTTTAAGAAGGAAAGGTATTCACAACAGAAAGAATAACAAAAAGAAAGAAGAACAAAAGAATAACAGCTGCACAGCAGAGCTAACAAATGGATGCATTGGGGTGATTAAGTCAATTGTAAATATAGCACATGATGACACAAACAACCCACAGATAGAAGCACAGCTTTTCCACACAGAAGTTGCAGGTTTTCATCTCAAGTATCTCCTTCACACAGAAAAGCTGTTGTGTCAACTGCAACAATTTTAGCTGAGAAAACTCTTGAGATTTTCACAAGATAATATAATGAGAATGTTTTCATAATGTCATTTAAGAACAAAAATTGTATGAAACTCTTATTAAACTGTTAAACTTGTTAAGACTTACAAGGAAGAATCAGAAAATATCACAGTATGATCCAAATTGGACTCTATTTGATGCATGTAGGATTATGTAGGATTCCTATAGGATCTATTGGATACAGAATCAAGGTCTCTAAAACTTTAAAAGTCTAATAGGAAAAAAAATAAATATGATGGAAAATTTTAGATAAAGTAAATAGATAAAACTTAATTATATGGCACCTTTCTAAACAAAGTGCTTCAAAATGGGATACTGGGAAAATATGTGAAATAGTAAAACACAGTACAAAAAATTAAACAGACACATTCAAAGGCAAGAGAATAAAAATGTGTCTTAAGTATCTTAAGCTGTTTAATTATGTTAGTTGAGTCAGATAATCTGAAGGCGGGTACAAAGTTTATGGACAACAATAGCAAATGCATAATAACCCGTTAGCTTTTGCCAGGTCTGTGGAATGACCAAGAACTCTTTGTTTGTGGATCTAAGAGACCTATACACAATAACACACAGTTATTTTCTTAGGTGCTTGACCATGCAATGCTTTGTATGTAATTAAAAGAACTTTAAAACTGAATCTAAACTTCAGTGGTAGCCAGTGAAAAGAGACTGACACTGAAGTAATGTGAGACATTACATGGTGTTAGTTAAAAGTTGAGCAGCAACATTGTGGACTAACTGGAGTCGAGCCACAGAAGCTTGGCTGAGGCAAGAAAACAATGACACAACATGAATTATTTTCTATGTCTTAACAGGATAGAGCATTTTGGCAATGTTTGAAAAAGCATGATCGAACTAGCTTTTTTGTATGTTGCCCAAAATTCAAAAGTGGGTTAAACACCTAAATTCTAACCTAACATTGAATGCCAATTGACCAAGAATTGGCTGGATTTCCCTAGAAATATATTTAGGGCTGATAACAAGGACTTGAATTTTGTTCAAGTTCAGCTGGAAGAAATTGAGAAACATCCAATCCTTAAAGGATAATTCCGGTATTTTTAAACCTGGGCCCTATTTTGACATATTTTGGGGTCTAAATGACTAATAGGTAGAAAACGTTTTGGAATTGGTCCAGTAGATCGCCTCAGTCGGCAGCCACAAAACTGGCTGCAATGACTTGCAACGTAATCCTTTGGGGCTACTGCGCCCGATCAAAGTACATCCACTAAAAGTGCTTGTTTTTGCCACTGACAGGCTCAGATTGTTATTCGAAGTGTCTGACAACATTACGGTACCTATTAGTCATTTAGACCCCAAAATATGTCAAAATAAGGCCCAGGTTTAAAAAAAAATGGAATTATACTTTAATAGCCACAAGGCTGCCATTTAAAATAGCTGATCTTCTGAATTATATCTAACAGAAGAAAGATAAAGTTGTGTGTCATCAGCATAACAATGAAAAGCGATATTACATTGACTAATCATGTGACCCAAGGGTATGTCCTAGACCCTTGAGGCACCCCACATGTAATCTAGGAAAATGATGAAACATTATTGCCAATAGACACTGAAAGTTTTCTGTTAGACAAGTAAGAAGAAAAACAGCCAAGAGCCATCCTGGATATGCCACCCCTTTGCCTAAGCTTTGTTTATCAGAATGGAGCATTCACCAGAATCAGCATGCAATAAAATGTCATTAGTAACTCTGAGAAGAGCAGTTTCTGTACTGTGCTGCCAACAAAAGCCTGACTGAAAATTTTTACAGACCCAGAAATGGGTCTGTAAAAATGACCATGACCAGAAGTAAGGGACTCATTCACAATAGTCAGTAAACTAAGGCCAACAGTGCCATGGCTTCTTTGAAGAAATTAGGAGGAACAAAAAGAACCATTGGATCTTGAGGGCCAATAAATAGCCATGCACAGGACCAGATTGATTGACCAGATCACAAACAACTTCAAACACTAGCACCTAGAAACTAGAGAGTGACAGCACAACAGTTTAAATGATTCTGATGAATCAGCAAGGCCCCCACCTCGGCCGCTAAGCCTTGGGGAATTAAACAAATTATAATTAGAGTTCACAAAGCAGACTGCTGTCCCCTGGCCTTAGCCACATCTCCATCAGAAACAAGATGATAATTTTTGAGACGTAATAAAATCATTCAAGACAATGTTGAATCGGGCGAACTTGACCGGGATTTCTTGCTGAAGTGAGGCTGGGCAAATCACCTCAAGGTTCCATGGATTGACGCCACCGGTCTTGTAGAACAGCCTCGCAGGGAGAATATAAGGTGGTAAATCCAACCCAACAGAGTCAATGGAGCAAAGCCAGGCATTTGGGTCCTCCAGGGAACGCAGCAAGACCACTCAGCAGAGTTGTCTGGATGCACTGACAAGGTGATGGAAGCTGGGTGGAGAAAGGAGTAGGGATTT
>OOFE01017389.1:0-17603 GCA_900323365.1 Monocentris japonica
AAGCATGGATCCATCCTGCCTTGTATCAACGGTTCAGGCTGGTGGTGGTGGTGTAATGGTGTGGGGGATATTTTCTTGGCACACTTTGGGCCCCTTAGTACCAATTGAGCATCGTTTAAATGCAACAGCCTACCTGAGTATTGTTGCTGACCATGTCCATCCCTTTATGACCACAGTGTACCCATCTTCTGATGGCTACTTCCAGCAGGATAATGCACCATGTCACAAAGCTCAAATCATCTCAAACTGGTTTCTTGAACATGACAATGAGTTCACTGTACTCCAATGGCCTCCACAGTCACCAGATCTCAATCCAATAGAGCACCTTTGGGATGTGGTGGAACGGGAGATTCGCATCATGGATGTGCAGCCGACAAATCTGCAGCAACTGCGTGATGCTATCATGTCAATATGGACCAAAATCTCTGAGGAATGTTTCCAACACCTTGTTGAAAGTATGCCACGAAGAATTAAGGCAGTTCTGAAGGCAAAAGGGGGTCCAACCCGGTACTAGCAAGGTGTACCTAATAAAATGGCCGGTGAGTGTAGACTGCACACACACATTTGTTCCATCTGCAAAATGGCTACAGTGTACTGTACTTATTAATTGCGCTGGTTAGTCTGCTGTGAAGAATTGCTTGTGCTGTGGATTACCTGTGCTGCTGTAGAACGCCAGCTTGGTAGTGGTGTGAAACTTCTGAATGAGGAACTGGGATAGAGATATCCTGTCGTCAGTGTTCAAGGATTCATTACCTTTCTTCCAGTACAGCATCAGGTCATCATCTGTGTACGCATCTGTGTACGCAACAACATAAGAACAAAAAAAGCCAATAAATCCAACATCAAAATTGTATTGTGGAAATAAGGTAAATATTTGTTCACATTTTGATAAATCTACTCACAGCTCTCGATCTCCAACGAGCAGGTTTGGGTATCTAGAGGGAAGCGGCTGAGGTCCATGTTGCACATAGCTGTGACGGTGACTCTGTAGGAAAAACAGCAGTGACACTAAGAACTCTATACAATTTGATCTGCGTTTATTACCGAGTCCTGTAATTCTACTGTCACTCACATGGCAATATATGCTGTCCTTTTAAACCACCAGTGAGGGTAAAGGACTTTAAAATGTTCAATTAGGTCATTTCGTTGACCAAAGACAAAGCAAATGGTGGGAATTAGGACTGAACACATTGAATTGCTTGATTTAATCCCTCCAGTGAACCACTGGCAAAGCGTGTGGCATTCTTTGCTGATTACTGCAAAGCTGCCATATCCATCTGGTACATTAATTGCCATCAATCAGATGACACAGAAATGTTGTCGGAAAAAAAAAATACATTGCAAACATACATTGGAGGTTGACATTTCATTCATGACGTTCCTGCTACACTCGTCCTTTCAACACGCAGAATTCAGTAACATTTCTTCTCCAGACTTGCAGACCACAGATCAAAGCAGTGACGTTTTCCTGTATACTGTATCTGTAATATGTCTGCTGTGTGATCTTTGTATATATGTTTTTTTTTTTTACTTTTCTCTCTGTTTTACTGCCTATCTGCCAGAGCCAAATTTCTTTTACATCTGTATTGGACAATAAGGTTTTCCATTCTAAATCTAAAATCAGTTTGCCAGTATCAAAATATCAAACAATTCAGTGAAATACAGTCATATATGATTGACATTTCAAGGCAATTTTTAGTGATGAAGCACAAAAAGATTCTATTCATCTGAGACCATTTTGAAGGGTACCCATTACCTACAGCTAAGAAAACAAAAAAAAGGGGTCATTGTGTGCTACCTGAGACTGTAGAGCACGTTGCCATCAGGGTAGACCCTCAGCATGACGTTGTCTGTGGTGGTGTCGTGGATGAAGGACCTCTTAGAGTGGACAAAAAACATGTCGGGAACCCAGATCTTCCTTACTAGGCGACTATCAAAGGTCATACTCTGGTTGTTCGTGCTAGGGAATGCCAGCCGCTCGTCCTTCCAGTAGTGACGCAGATACAGTGTCATAGTGAAGTCCTATGCAGGAGGACAAACAAGATAAAGAGTGTTGTATCTGGTAACGATTTCTGAAGTCCAGTACATCATTTTAAAGAGGATGTCTACTCTTGTCCCAAGTTGCAATAGTTAAAATAGCAGCTGCTCCTTCTTACCATATCCACCTCAGAGATAGTGTCCAGGCTTTCAACCTGAACATCTACACCCACTGGAATCGGAGGCCCTGAAAGTAAGTGGAGTCATGTCAACAACATATACCAAATGCAGAGGTGTTTCTGAATTTCTACTCAATTTAATTCTTGTTTCATTATGGATGTGGCAAAAGGTAGAACAGCCAATATGATCAATACAGAGACTATTTCAACCTTTTTTGAAATCGGGTTTACAAAAGAATATTGGAGCATTGCATGTGCCACGACTGTGCCGGGCTGGCCGGGATGCTACTTTTGACCTATTTCAGCCTTTCTACTCTGCATCATCCTCCCATAGTCCACAAATACAATTAGGTCACAATGGATCAAAGTTGATGCCGCAGCGGATGACATCCAGCTCTCCTTTTTATTTCCAGCAGAGTCTCAGAAACGTTAGATGGTCTGAATCTGACACACCAAAAGGATGCTACAAGGGTCACTCAGTGTGTTGACAGTCTGTAATAAGATTAAAAGTATCTGTGGTTAGATAAAAAAAAAACGTGTTTCTCTCACATCATGAATATGACTGCCCTCATGGCATTTTTTTTTTCTATTTTAATTCAGTTCTTGTGCGTGTGGTACACGGTTATTTGGCTCAAAAGATAAATACAGAGATAAAGATAGCTAAAAAGATTATAAATGAAATCATATTCCATTACTCTTTTCTACTGCAGTAAAAACAAAAGCCAACATTTCTTTATCTAGGCATAATCCTATAGTCTAAAAAGCTGACACGAAATCCCTCTAATATATACATGGATGCAAAAGGACTGTATTCACGCTCTGGATGGAAAGAATGTAGCTCTGCCTGCTAGAAAAGGAAATTCTGGCACAGCATGAATGCATGAATGGCATCATTAAGGTTTCCAAGAACTCAGTTTATAAGACTATTTGCCCCAAACCAGTGACCAATGGACAGATCTTGGTCATGATGACAGTATAGTCTCTTCAGCTTCCCTGCCTAAGTTGATGAACGAAGCTTATGGAAACGGTACGTTTGTAAATTCAACAAAACACTTTCACTAAACAGCCCTAAACCAGAAACATGCACTAACCTCCAAATGCTGGTCTCATGGTGAAATCATGGTCGTCTATTCTTAGAAGCTGCTCAGATTTTGTCATTGGAGACTTTGTCATGTCTGGACTTCGTTTAAAAATTGGGCTGTAGAACAAAAGGAGGAGAAGTTGTAACCCTTCAAGGATATGTAATACATTGTTTCTTATGTCAAATAAAATTAGCAATGGTATTAAATGTATGAATGGAAATTATTTTTCATATTGGCAATGTTTTAACTAGAGATTTTTAAAACTGACCTTCCAGATTTGCGACCTCCACCCCCTTCCATTCTTGAGGTCTCTCTTCGTGACCTGTTAATTAAATACCAGATTGATTTATTTAAAAAAGAAATCACAAGAATCTCTCACATATGGCACATAGCACAACATTATACAAAAAATAAAATGCTGAAATTGCTTAGTTAGGATTTCAAAAACACATATCATTCTATCTTCAAAACCTCAACTTTGAATGTAGGAGTAGCTTTCACTTTATTAAAATGTTCTCATTTTAAAACATCAACACGAGAGCCTAGCAACAACAATTTTGCCTATTTCATTTTTTTACACTACTCACTTTCTAAGGAGATCTAATACATCCGCTTACGTCACACACATTTTATCCACAAATCACACAAGGGGCACAAGGACATTTCCCCAACACATCCAATTTGTAGGAAGCCAGCCCTTCTCTGGTGTCAGTGTTCAAGGGGGTTATATACTTGTCTTTTAGACGTTTTCCAGGCCACGAGTAGAAAAAAAGATGAATTCCCAAAACCCTAAAATGGATTAATAGAGTAGAGCATGCTGTGACAGACAGGGCCACATCCCTGTGACAACCACCACTGACATGGATTGAGGAAAGACCAGAGGCACAGAGAGAGAGAGAGAGAGAGAGAGAGAGAGAGAGAGGGGGAGGAACAAGATGAAGATTGGGAGAAAAACAGAAAAAAAACAGATCAAGAGCAAATGACAAAGAGAAAAGAGGGTTTTACTGGGTGCTAACTGCAGTGTTCTTATGGGCGATGGGTGCTATTCCTCTCTGCCCATGCAGCAGCTGGTTCTTAATCCTCTTGGCAGAAATGCCTCTCCAATCCCCTGACTGCCTGCCTACACCACACAACAGACTGCCTGTCTGTACATTGCTCTCTCTGGCCTGCCTCTGTTTCTGCTCTGGAGCTCACCTATACTGTGACCCTATATACAGTAGATCACTGGATGGACACCTTTAGGGGTCATCCCAGACACATTCATATATGCACCCATGGTACTATGAGTTGCTTTGAATTTATATGAAGCAAAATGTTTTGTTTTTTTTATATGCTTTAGATGGTTATAGCAATGGTCAGTAGAAGAGTAAAGCCTGTACCCTAGGAATTCAATGTATACATCTTTTACAATGTTTCTATCCAATCTTCATCATGTCATAATAGTTGAGATTGCTCACACACCCATATTATATATACTAGTATGAACATTATACAAAATACTGTATTGATCTGATGGAAATGCACATTGAATAAAATTGTTGTCAATAAAAGTAGTATGAATGGTGGTTCTGCAGGCTTTACTCTTTTCTACTGTGGCTTACCAAGTTCAGCAGTTAAATTATAGTGGTGGTCAGAATAACAGCACAGTTAAATGATGCACCATCCTTCTTTGGTATCTACTGATTCTCAACTCTGCTTGCCCTACACAGATTGTCCTCTCTATTCCCCCTTTGCAGGGCATGGAGTAAAACAGTCTGTATTGGTACCCACAACCCACGCCAACAGCACCCAGTGGTTCTCATTGGAGAAGATTGCAATTTCACACTCTGAGAAGTGGGCTAGAGAAATAGGATGCAGGGAAAAGAGTATCACTACTGTGTGGTGTGAGATGACTTTAAACTAGTTAAAAAAATGTGTACAGACTTGATAACAAGACAGTAACAAGAAGACACCCTTTATTAAGATGTATAAAGATGTGTAGTGCAGTATTGAACCACTAGTGCTTTCTGTCTTTCACAGATTTTCCGACAGATGTTTAGATTCTGCTCTTCTTGTAGTTAATGATCGTTTTAATCACCTTATGGTTGAGATTATCACTTAAAATGACTGTGATTTCATGGATAAGTCTTTAGATTCCAAAAGAATGCTTTATCCTTGTTTGTGTAACACAATTGCCCCTCGGTATTCAAAGGTTGTTTTTGTCCTCTGAAAACATCAGAGTTACACTGTCATGGGATCTGACAGTTTGTGCTGATGTCTCTAGTAAGCAGTAAGCACATTCTGTCACAAGCATTTACTCCATCAAAATAGACGAGAATCTTAATAGTGAGCGGATCGCCATTTGACTTTTCCTCTGATCTATAAATAACTGCAGTTATAGCATGGAAGTGATACTGTATCTAAAGGAGAAATGGCAGAGGGATTATGATATCAAAGGGTTTGTAGAATACATGAAGTGGATGCAAATCACTCAAAGCTGATAGCGATGTCAAAGGCATACAGTGCTGCACTTGCCTGCATGTGAAAACCTTATCGTCTTCACCAGGGATTAATGCAAAGACAGTTTCACACTTGGGACTGGAGGCTATTGTAACTCTGCTTTCTGATTCATATAACAGAACAGCATTTTCAATGTACGGTTAGCCAACAGGAATGTGACCAGGACATGATGGAAAAGGAGTCTAGACTTTTGTCTCAAAACCAGTTTTTCTGCCTTATTCTTTATGAATCAGATAAGATTACATCACATATGTAGCCATTTGGCTTTTCAAATACCTGTCAGCATTTTCACAAATAAATTTAAGCCACAGTTAACTGGATCAGTCCACATTTCCTATACAAAAGTTCAATCCCATGCAGTACTTTGTGGCTTAATTGTTATTGTGTGTTCCAAGGTTAATCGAACCGATAATAGTCAGGCTGCAATTCTTGACATTGTTGGTGTTTCAGCACAAATCTTATTCTATCAATATCAAGTCTGATTAAACAGCAACTTCATCAATATTGTGCAGAATTGGGGATGCTTTCACTATTCACAGATTCATAATTCAATAAAGTACAAACTAGGAAGCAAATACTCTTGATGAACACCAGAAAATGACACTGACCACAACTGCTGCCAAGGGCAAAACGTCCATTCATTGGCCTACAGCAGTTACAGGACAAGAGAACACAGCATTCACCAATAGTACATAAATAGATGTGGGGATTTAGGTCTCCCTCTTTGCTCTCCAATCTGCTGTCTGAATAAGTCTGATTTCAGAGGGGGAGGGAGCAGTGCAGGTGACACAGTAAACAGTGGACAACATCGTGTAAACCTAGAAACATCAATAATAACCTAATGAAATCTTCACGGAGAAATACCTTTTACAATTCAGATCCAGATCTACATCAAAATGGCAATTTAAGCAACTGTTATGGATAATATGACATCCCATTGGGACAGTAAAGATGTGTATTACAGTATTCGTCTTTGACAGATTGCGCATTCTTGACTCTTTTGACATTACCTGCTTTGTTTGTAGGTCTCCAGCTTGTGACCCCTTGGCTGGGTCAATCTTCCAGCTGCACCCACAAGCCAAACACAGAACAGCACAAGAACAGCATCCACCTGCATGGTTCACATTCCCCAGAGGACGGACCTTTCCTATCAGTCAAAATCTGCTCCCCACTAGGGCTGAGAGCACTCTGTGTTCCTGAGACATTCTCTTCTTCAGCGTCAGGGGCCGACAAGAGGGGGAAGACACAGCAGTGACAGCGGCAGCTTCAGTAGGCTATTCTACGGCCTGAGTGAAAAACATCCCACGGTGCTTAATCTCCACAGTGGGAAAAGCAATTTTGACTAAACCCATAAATCCTTGAGCGTCAGATGGTACAGATTTGATCCCTCCAGTGTCGGATGTGTCTGCCTCTCTGTGCTCTGCTGTGCTCAGATATCCTGCGCTCTGATGTGCTCTACTCTACTTTGCACCGCCCAGAAACACCAATTCTCATAATGATGCAGCGTGCTCATTTGTGAGGTCAATGGTTTGGTGATACAGAATCACACAGGCTAGCAGAAAGCTGTCTGATGTGAAAGGTGTCTTAGCTCCTTCTGCTGGTGCTGGCGGTGTTTAAGCATATTAAAACATTTCCCCTGACAGCCTGCCAAAAACTGACAACGCTGCATTTCAACATGGTGGTTGATGTTTGCTTGATTTCAGTTTTGCTCGTAATAGATTCCTTAACGGTTTTTATGCTTGCTAAGTTATTTTCACAGCGGTTTTTAATTTCTTTCTCAGGAGATGCACATTTTTGGATGATTTTTTCTCATGCTGCAAAAATGATTATATGGGCTTGTTATGTTTTATATGTTATGTTTTTAAAAAATAAACCTACAAGCCTTAACTTTCTACTCACTTTACCTAATGCTGAAGGGACTTGGAAGTAATTTAATATAATATATAAAAATAATATAGTGATTCACTTTTGACACTTATTTCTCTCAAATGATTTGCGTCCCCTTTTCGTCCATGATGGACAAAAACATACAGGATGAAATGCTTATGGGTCCCAACAAACAGTGAATAACAAGGATCTGATCATCATTCACATACATGATCATGAATCAGAAACTCATATTACTAGTGTGTTGTTGCTAAAGCAATGCAGATTGCTTGACATGCTGTACATCTGAATAAACCAATCAAGAAATGTCTGGGCACCCACGTCACTGTCAGCCAGGCCTTGTGTCCCCCTTTTTTTTAGCAGACTGAACAGTTGGATTATAAAATCATGAATATGGGTTAGTTCCATGGACGTCAATCTGAAAATTGTTGCATGTAATGTTAGCCATTATTTGTGTTTCATATTTTTGTCTCTTCCTCTGGGATTTTACAGTGTTCTTGCTGACCTTGTTAATAAAATAGCTAACAATTGCACAAGCCAACGCACAGGATGTCAAACAAACAGGCTAACATTATCTTTTTCATGATAATGATTCACAGACTCAGTTATTAATGACTAAATTGCGGTGAAGTGAGTCGATTATTAAGCTTGGTGATTAAATATTATTAATACTTGTCGCTTGATGAGTTAAGCGATGATATTACTAATTAGATTAAGAATAGGAAATGAGTCGTTTGTTATTTTTGTATTTGAAAGTATGCACTTCCAATAGCGATTCTATACTAGTGAGACACCAGATGATTCTCCGAGTCCCAACCAGGAATTGGGACAGACGTAAGGAGGTTATATAGAAGAACCGGACGAAAGTATTGCAGGAAATCCCTTACAGTGATGGTGGTTTCTGTGTGCCGCTACGTCATGTTCAGGCGCCAGCCAATGAACGGCCACCGTAGCAGCCATTGGCTTCTGCAGTACTGGCGGGGCATTGTAAATTTTACTGAAGGACGGTCGCTAAAAAGTAACAACATCTGCTCTTAAGTGGCGTACGATGGGAGATATCGAGCCCGATCGAATGCACAAATGTCATCGATAGTATTGATAGACAGCTCAAGAAGTGTAATAGTGAAAATGCAGTGAAAGGGTTGTTTATTTTGTGAATTTGTATTCTTGCCAGTTCGCACACAGTTAGCCAACAGTAGCTAAAGTTAACCAGCCCAGGCGCGGCACGTCAGTTGTGGCTAAATAGCTGTGCTCGGAGTTGAAATAATATGAGCTCTTCTCGGGAGATCAAACGTAAGTATTGCTTCATTGTCCCTGTACTTACAATTTAGCAGCCGTGTTGTTTTTTTATCATCTCCTTATTTGGATTATTTTCACTGTTGTCAGTGAAAAGATTATCTTATTTACGCTCACTCTGTTTTGTTGCGCAGAGCTGCAGAAAGCAAAGAGCAAAGCCCAGAGCAGCAACAACATCAGAGAGGAAGCCAGTATCTGTAATCAACTGGGGGAGCTGCTGTCCAGAAATGGTAAGTGCTCGTACTTCGTGTTCGAATACCATCAGGATATCAAGTGTTACTGCACCGTAGACGAGTTTGTAGCTCATCACATTATCTGATTTACAGATGGACGTAAATTTTTATAGATATATGTGTAAATGTACGTTGTTAGCATTTATCATATGCAACATATGTACAAGGATAAGTACAGGTCATAGACACAGATCAGAATTTCAATCAGGTCAGATGGAAGTGGCATATGTACTGAAATATGTGAATTGTTAGCTAAAACCTTGTACAATACGAAAATCGAGGAAATGTATACAACCATGACTCGTGACATGCATCAGTGGCCTCCTATCATCATCATCATCATCATCATCATCATCATCATCCCCACATAAACAAACATGCCATTTCGTGGTCCTATGCACCACTGTCTGATCCTCCTATATCCCAGGTGATTATGAGGCTGCCATTGAGGAGCACCAGCAGGAGTTGGCTCTCTCTGAGGTGCTGAACGATGTGATTGGACGGGCTGTGGCCAATCGAAAGATAGGAGAGTGCTTTGCAGAAATGGGGAACATTGAGGCTGCTTTGAAAGTGAGTAGGTTGTACTGCTTTCTTAAAATTCTTGCAGAAAGAAATTAAACTGTTTTTGCGCTATTATCTTGTTTACACAGTTAATTGTAAAAATATAGCATAGCTGTGAAATCAAACTCTCAAAAGCTCTACATTGAATGTATTCCCTTCATACTGTGCTACAGCGTGACACAGACCTCTGTCTACAACATTCTGTGGATAACATAAAATCAAACAAGGATGTTTAGGAGGCGGATGGGGGTGTTGCGTGTTTGTCTTTTCCAGCACCAGCGACGTCACCTGGACCTGGCTCGCTCCGTTAGAGATCACGCTGAGGAACAAAGGGCACTGGCTACAATTGGTCGAACCTTCCTTTTCCGTTACGAATCAGACCAATCGAGGAGCAGTTTAGAGCAAGCAGGGGATGCCTTCAGAAAGAGTTTGGCCATCGTGGATGACCGCCTGGAAGGTGTGTAAGCCTGTGTGTTTGTGTTCTATCCACAGGGTATTTATCAGGGTAGTTATTTATCTTAATATCAGTAGTTTAAAGTATTTTTTTCTTTTTGTAGAGCTAATTTGTTCTAACCATAAGACGTAACACTTGTTGGGATTACTATCCTGTCTCTCCCTCTCTTCCAGGCACCGTGCCAGGGCGGGAGTTGAGTGAGATGAAGGCCCGTCTCTTCCTCAACCTGGGTCTTGTCTGTGATCATCTGGGGGAGCCAAAGCGCTGCAGCGAGTTTATCCGACGCAGTGTCTTCATTGCGGAGTAAGAGCATTCTTAACTACGCTGTATATTTTTGTAAATATTCAGATAGGCAGAGGTCAAATTGCTAATGATGCTGCCTTCATTGATAGTTCACAACAGTGGCATACATTATGTGTACTTTTTCAATGCAAGGCTTATCATGTGTTGTTGTTGTTTTTGTTTTAAATCTATTGTTAATTGTGCTTTCTCCCTCTATGTTTATCCTGAAAAGGAAGAGCCAGCTGCTGGAGGATCTCTACCGTGCCAACTTCAACCTTGGCAACATCTACTTCCGTAACGGGCAGCATTCTAACGCTGTGCGCTGCCTGGAGCAAGCCAAGGAGTGTGCCAGGAAGATCAAAGACAAGTTCATTGAGAGCGAATGCTTCCACTGCATTGGCAAGGTAAGAACTTTTTCGAAATGAAAAATACAAATCACTTAAGGAACAATAAGCCATTTTCAATCATTTGCTTACTAACCAGCTGTGACCCATAACTCAGGCTCCAACTATGGCAATAGTTTGTGTGTCTGTCCACAGGTGCAGCTGTCTCTGGGTGACTTTGCAGCAGCTAGACGGTCTCTAAAGAAGGCCCTCTTGCTGGGCTCCCAACAGCCACTGGACAAACTGGCAGTGAAGAAGGCATTTAAATATGGTGAGAGTGAGATTTGGTTCACTCAGTCCAATTGATTATTTGGATTTATATAAATTAAGTTTGGTTTCTTTGTTGAATTTTTCATTCACCAAAGTTGATGAGTTCATGGCATGAGGGCGTTTTTCTCACAATAACAATTTCATAGCGGACCGGGGCTGTAAGTTAGAGGAAGAGGCAGAGGAGGGGCGCAGTTCCCATGAGGCTGTGGGACTGGCAGAGCAGCTCGGGGACCTCTACTGTAAGGTTGGCTGCTACAGCAAAGCTCTGGATGCATACCGAGCTCAGGTGAGAGAAACACATGAAAATATTACTCTTGCTTAGATACTCTTGAATGTACTTTGTCTTTTCTTCAGCAGCCCTTGCTTCAGTCTCCACTGTATTTTTCCCACACTCTGGTATAATTTTAATGATGCTATAGTGGATTGTCACAACATTATGATATTGGCTGTGTGTTAATGTGGTGTAGCTGTCTGGTGCTGAGGCACTGGGAAAGCCTGCCAGGGAGCTGGCTGTTATCCACGTGTCCCTGGCTGCTACCTACACAGACCTGAGACAGCATGGCAAGGCAGTGGAGCACTACAGACAAGAGCTGGCCTTACGACAGGGCAGTCCCACTGAGGTACGCATTCAGTACCTGCATCTTTACCCAGCATTACTCTCTTACATGATCATTCTGTCACAAGAATATTGTAAGGGTGCTGTGGATCTGACCCGTGCACTCCCTACTATTTGTTGCTTGTAATTCTGGTGATCTAGGAATTGAAGTGTATTCTACTGTTGCATTTATTGTAACTTGTTCTGGATTAGAGCATCAGCGAAATGCCTGAAATGTAAATCTTGGGCTGGTCTGGGGTTACAGTAAGACTAGAAATGGTTACTAGGGATGGTACTACTGCTATTAATACTCACAGCCTCAGTACATTGTGCTTCTCATTCAGCGTCCATTCTCCTAATAGTAACTTATCATCTGGATGTGTCTGTGTCAGGAATGTAGCACATGGCTGAATATCGCAGCATCTCAGGAGGAGAGTGGCTGCGCCTTTGAGGATACAGATGGCAGCTACAGTACTGCCTTGCGCTGTGCTCAGAGAGCTGAGCAGAGCAGACTACAGGTGAGGCAGTATGACTAGTTCATGTTGGACTAACAGCCTGCAATACAGGGAGTGCGGGTACAAGGTGTCTTATGTAGTTGGACTGTGTTCAGAGTTCATAAGCAGACCTGGAAAATCTTAAATTAATTGGATATGGTTTTTAAAAATCTATGAAGTACAAAAAAAAGCCCTGATACATAGTTTTTTTATTTAGCTGTGAACCCACTGTCATTTTGCAGATATTTGTGATATTTGTTGTCGTAAAAAATGATATGTTCTACCTAATAATATATTACATTGCCACTGTTGGCATACATCATATTGGACACTGACCAAAGAAAGCCTGACTATCCCTCCCACTACAGAAGCGTGTGTTGAGGTTGTGGCTGGCGGCCCAGAGACGGAGTGGCTCGTCAAATGTGGACGACACAGAGGCTAGGCTGCAAGAGCTGTGTGCCTCACAGGGCTGGAGTGCAGATGGGAGTGAGGGTGAGGAAGATGAGGAGGAGGAGATGGATAACAGTGAACCTCTGGAGGACAGTGACATCCACCTCTCAGACTCAGGTAGGCTCAGGTAGGCTTTTTGGAGAAAATCCATTCTGCCCTTCTGTCATCTCTTGAGCTGTATATGAAATTATAACCAGAATTAACTTGTCATTTATGTCTGGTGGTTGTCATGTTTGTCTTACATGGCTGTTCATATGATTCCTAGATGATGATCTGGACGGCTATGACAAGATGGTTTCTGGAAGGAGGAAGACAGGAAGGGTAAGGGCTGAGTCAGGGTCTCCACTGGCCCAGTTAAGTCCTATGTTTCATACAGTATATAGTGTAGTTTGCCAATTTGCACAAGAAATCATCTCATCCTTGCATTCCATGTTGTTTTACACTCCTCTCTCTCACCCTGCTTATGTCTCCTGTTGCTCCTTTCTCTGTCGTCTTCCTTCAGTGGAACAAGAGGAATGAGAAGGGCGAGACGTCTCTCCACCGAGCATGTATAGATGGTAACCTGAAGCAGGTCCAGTATCTGGTGGAACAGGTGAGAAATAAGTTATATATTTGTTATTTATATGTTATTTATCAATTACTAATATCAGTTTAATTGCTATTATTTCAAAGCATGGGATGCAGACAAATGCTGTAATAGCAACAACCTTGGACCGTATTACAATTTTCTATCTTTTCTATCTTGTATGTCAGGGTCATCCAGTCAACCCCAGGGACTACTGTGGCTGGACTCCCCTACATGAGGCCAGCAACCATGGTCACTATGGTAACTGATTAAGCTTACCTAACCATATTGCTAAATTTTTTTTTTTTTTTTTTTTTTTTTTTTTTTGGTAAGACAGGATTACATCACTACTTATTATGAGAATGAAGAACATTTTAGCTCTCTTTTCAATCACTCTCTCTCATTCTTTCTCTCTACCAGAGATTGTAGCCTTGCTGCTGGAGCGGGGCGCTAACATCAATGATCCCGGTGGTCCCCTATGTGAGGGAGTGACACCTCTCCATGATTCCCTCGCTTGCGGCCACTTAAAGGTGGCTAGACTGCTGGTGGAACGAGGGGCCTCTGTAACCATACGCAACTCCAAGGTGTGTGTGGTGGTGTGTGTTAACAGAATGCATGTGGTTTTATTTTTATGTATTTCAGTGTTTGTGTGTATTCATTTCATGCTTTCACCACCCCCTCCTGTCAGGGTGAGACCCCTGTCGACACCCTGCGCCACTGGCAGGCGATGTACCGCAGAGAGCTGGACCAGGAGACAAAGCAGGAATGCACATCTACAGAGAGAGTGCTGAGGAAAGCGCTAGCAGGGGGTGGTAAGGCCTTGACATCATCATCATACCATACCAGCCTTGGCTTGTCTTGGTCCTAGATTCAAACACCTTTTACTTTTCCTACCTTGTCTCTGTTCCACAGTGCCTGCTGCTCCAGCCCCAACCAAGCCTTTCGACACCCTGCAGGACAGCCAGCTGTTTGATGCGGAGTACTCTGAACCACTGTTGTCCACTGGAGGGGGCTGTTCCTCCAGCCAGGACTTGCCGAGGAACACCAGGAACTCAGAGGCGAGCACAGTACCTGCCAGCCCCACACGGCGACAGTGTAATGGCTCTACACAGCGCCACAGAGCCAGAGGGACAGAGGCTGCTGTTCTCTATGGGGTAATGTCTGGTTCATGCATTCTGTGTGGCTTGTGAGCCATAAGTCAATTTGATTTCAACTCCTGTTTTTAAGAAATTTTATTCATGAATTCCTTGGGAAGTACTACACTACCCACAATCCTAGCTCGAGTTCCACCAAAAACAGACATCGCTGTCTGTTTTAGATGTTACACACCTTCTGTTAAACTGTTACACAGTTTCGGGGTTGGCAATCGGGACTGACTGAGCAAGCATATTTGCCGTCTGCTAGCTAGCAACATCTTCCACCATGGTTTCTCTGTCAGACATGATGTGCTTTTTTTTAGGGATGGGGAGAGGAGTGTGCGCACGGGGCGAAAATCACTACAAATCGTTGAGAAATCTGTTGAAATGAGGGAAAAGGGATTTTATTAAATCACCAGCAATCCCTTATGGGATAAGTAGTTTGTTCCCTCTTAAAAAAAAAACGTTCGGTAAACACTCTTCTAAAATTCTTCATATTAGGATTTTATGAAATATCTATGGAGAAAATGAAATTTTGGGAAATTTACTTCCGGAACAAGGGCCGCTAAAAAAAGTGATAAAGTAAGTATAAGTAATACTATAGGATTTTTTGTTACAGATGTTGTGGAATGCATTAGTAGGTAATACTGAGTTTACATTGAACAGCCTTTTACACAAAAGTCAGAGCCAATGTCAGTGACATGTGGCAGGTTTTAAAGTGAAACATCCTGTGTGCAAACTGAATTTCTCAGATATGCCACCACAGGCTTTGCATTTATTTGTCTCTTTCTCAGAATGACAGCAGCTTCTCAGACGAGAGTGACTCAGACGGTTCAGTCAGCCCTCTCCGTCCTGTCCGCCCAAGACACAGTTTCCCAGCAGCCCCAAGTCAAAAGGAATTTCTCCCAAACCAGCAAGCCAGCTCAATCCCCGACTCTGCTAGAGAAAGTAGCAGGGAGTCTGCTGTGCCCTTAGTCTTTGCTAGAGAGGAGTACCACAGTGCCATCCGAGGCCTAGGCAGCGCCAAAACCCGCCTCCAGGGTCTATCACAGCCCCAGTTCACCAGCACACCTGCTTCATGCAGTAGCAGATCTGCACTGGTTCCTGAGGAGGAGTATCTAGCAGATGATTGGTTGGAGGATGACCTGAGGGAAGTCCAGCCGAAGAAAAAGAGGAGGCTTGGAGTGGAACAGAATGTGATGAGAGGGGAGGGCGGTACCTTGTCTTCAGCAGCTAGAGGTCAAAACAGACACTTAACAAACTCCGACACGGCTAGCAGAGGTGAGTGTTCAAAATGGCCAAAACATTGTCACAAACACACATGCACACCAGTGGAGGCTTGTATGTAAACTCATAATCTCTTGCTTCGTCAATACCTCTCCTCCCACAACGTTTGATTTATCTTCCTTGAATGAGTTCAGTTAGCTTTCATGTTGTTTTCTTACTTTCCCATCGTTCCGCTGTCAGGTGCTGCAGTCCCGTCCTTTTCCAGCAGGGGTCTCTCTCTGAGAAAGAATGGCTCCTCAAAGCCTCGCCAGGTCAAGATGACTCATATGTCTGGAATGGTCAGGTTGGGCAGACGAGAGGTCAGCAGGTCACATAGCCCCACAGTTACTGATGACGACGACTTTGGACCTCATACGCCTCCCCCACCCCCACAGATACATGTTTCACAGGTGAGCAGGAGAGTCTCTATATTTGCTAGGGAGCCTCCCATATTAAAATGCACTCCAGGTACTGTTATGTCCCTTGGATAAAAAAGTGCCTACAAAACGACTTATATTGTTGTGCTGTGCCATGTTATCTTATATCATGTTAGAATTTGGAGAGTAGATGTGTCAAAGTCCAAATTCGGAAAGAGAATTCAAGTTACTTCAACACAAGGCTGACTACGGCGAGATGATCATTAATGTTTCAGCATCACTAGGGGCTATTACTGGAATATCATTTGTCAAGAATCTGTCTTCACGCTTGATTAACTTAAGACAGTGATGAATGTGGTGGCAGATGAGAGCGAGAGAGAGATGTTCCCAAAAAGGAGATCCATTTCAGATATCGCTAGTGCAGGAATACCATCAGATTTCTCCAGGATCATGACTTGCATCATAACTTTACAGGGGACCTACACATTTTCCATTTCAACAGGATGTCTACACCACATAAAAATGTGTGGCTGTATCTATTTTGTGACTGAGCAACAAAAAAGTATTTTCCATTTTTTTTGTACAGTTCATAAACTTTTCAAGACCAGAACAAAAATCTTCATTTTCCATGAATTCAAAAATTCATTTTCCATACATTTCCAGACTTTCAAGATCTGCGTATAGACCTTTACTTTATATACTTGCATGAGCCAGTTGAACAGGTTTCTTTGGAGTTGTTTTTTATCATTTGTCTGTATTTCAGGCTCCAGCTCAAACATTGGCTGCTCCCATGCCCACACCACTGCCTCCACCAATAAGAATGAGGGTTAGAGTTCAAGAAGATGTGTTTCTCATCCCAGTTCTGCAAAGGTTGGCATATTTTTTCAGTATGAATGAATAGTATTTTTATTGAATTTCCTCACAAATATACTGCTGTATCCTGATATGACTATATTTGTTTAACAGCAGCCATGATGAGATGCTTTCTTTTCAGTATGAGTGGCAAATTCTTGGCATAAAAATGTAGAGTTTTTATGGACTGGTATACTGAGTGACTGGACTGGTGTAGAAGAGGCATCACAATTCATTTCTATCCTAATATATTTAGAGAGCTCTTTAGCAAATCAGTTACATGTATGTAACATCCCATTCCTCCATTTTCCAGTGAGGCAGACTCCTGCACTGTGTCGTGGCTGTGTGAGCAGGCAGCTCAGAGGTACTACCAGAAATGTGGCCTCCTGCCTCGCCTCTCCCTGCAGAAGGAAGGTGCTCTCCTCTCCCCACAGGACCTGCTGCTGGCTGTCCTGCACACCAATGAAGAGGTTAGGCTAGTTGCAGGCCAGGCAATAATAAAGAGCCTTCCTAAGGGGCAGTTTTACTTTAGTTTTACTTTACTTTTACTACTACTTTTATTAAAAGATTATCGGTGTTGGTGTAGAATTTTTGTGGCGTGGTTGATTGCAGGTCCTGGCTGAAGTGTGCTCCTGGGATCTCCCTCCTCTCCCTGAGCGCTATATGAAGGCCTGTCACAGCCTGGCAGTGGGTGAGGAACACAAACAAATACACACACACAAACACACACACACTTTTTGATAACCCCATTATGGAACGAGGTGT
>OOFE01017412.1:3185-20756 GCA_900323365.1 Monocentris japonica
GTAATAAATGTGTATGCGGTTGTGTTTGTGTGCTGGTGCACGTGTACTTTAGATGCACACATGTTGTTGCGAGGCTGGGGTTTGGCAGGGGTTGTTGTTCACTGGTATTCCAAAATAATCCAAAATAAAAATCCTATCGGGTGTTTGTAGAACTGTGCAAAATATACACGTGAACTCATGACCTTGAGAGTGTTCTGAACTCAAGGTGGTTTATGCACTAGAGAGTCTCAGAGGTACTTAGACTGCAATAGAAGGCCAGAAGACAGCAATAGTATGAGATCAGAATCTGTTTTCTTGGCTTCGGGATAGCTTCTGATATTGAGCTTGGAATTACTTTCATGTAATCCATTCATTCTCATAGCTGATTCCTGGAGGAACCTCATGCTGACGATTACTCGGTAATCTCTTCCAAAGGCTTTGCCCTATAGATCAGTCAGTGGTGTACAGTTGTTTGCAGTGAAAGTTAGCTGAAGAAAGGGTATCATGACACGTAGATGACAACAGGACATGCAGTTATTCAATAATTTATATATATAATCATTTGTTATTCATGTAACGTATTATTCAGTCAGCACTGCAAAACAATATTCTTCAAAAAGTCACCTGTCATTTAATCTTGTATTCTTGTAGTCTTAAAATGTGCAGAATACTTTTGTTTGATTGCAATGTAATAAAAGCTGTTTCATGAATTATCTTGAATCGAGTGGCATGATCTTTCTTATTTCAAGTTAATGTCACTTGTGAAAAAAGTGAGACTGCATTGGAGAAAAAAAAATTATTTCAACCCAACAATTTTTTGACTGAATACAAGATTAGACTTTTTTAAGATTTGTTTTCCATGGTAACAGTGCTCTAAATGAGAGATCCTCAACAACCAGTTCTTTGCTTGAAGAAGGCCGTGACTCCAAATTGTCAGAACCTATCAGTTCTCTATATTTTCCTGTCAGCCTTGAGGGGCATAAGGTGGGCACTGGAAGCTGTACGCCTATTAATCTATCGACTCCCACCACCACCACCCCCAAACACCACTGCCTTGCAATGCCAGTGGCTCCCTTAGGGTGAGGATCACTTCAGTGGAACACATGTGCTTGAAAGGGAAGAGAGGCAGCAGATACATATGACCCTCCTCATGCTGAAGGACAGAGCGAAAAGAGGAGAGAGAGGTTCACTTGGGCTATATCTTTGTCGCCACGCACCATATGGAGGCACTCTACTGGGGGTTGTCATTGAGTCTTGATAAAGGCAATGGTATGTATGTGTCTAACTCTCCAGCCTGATAATGACAGCGTTCGGGTAGAGAGATCCCTCCTCAAAGGGCTCCTACAAAGGAATCCAATGATAATAGGGATACATCCGTGGGTAGTTGCTCTGTTGGTCCTTCTCCACAGCTTGTTAAGTTCTTTAAGTCTGGCAGCTTGCTAATAGCATTAGGACATAGCCACTCGCAGCACATTTCTCCTCCAAGGAACAACATAAAAGCTGCTCCAGAAGTTGTGTTTTGACTTGGGCTTCCATGTTTCAGAAAACAACAATGAGGCAACAGGATGTGTGAGGGGCCCATTAGTGAGGAAGAAATAGCTCCTCGGAAAAGGAGGATTTTATTTATTTATTTTTTTTAAGGTTGTTCACTGTGGCAGGTTATAGCTGATTAAAGTGCATTACTGACAAGGTGAACATACATACATAGGGTTGCTTTCTCACCACAACACTAGTAGATGCTGTTAGCCGTCACTGCCGAGTGAAACTAACCAGTGCCGAAAGCCCAGGTGGAGAGGAACCTGAGCGACAAGCAAGCGACAAGGTGGCAGCAACAAGAGTACTGGGCTTTCAAGTGTCAGCAATAGCGGGGCTATCATCATGTTACCTCTGCCCCTAAAGAAGGACTGAATGGCCAATCTGCTGCTTCTCTCCACCCACGACAGGTCATTTGCAGAGAGGCAATGCTTGCAAATGAAAAGTGGCAGGCTTTTCATTTTGATAGATGTGTGTGTGTGTGTGTGAGAAAGCGGTGAAGATGGGACGCGTTTGGTGGTGCAGGGGCCTCAGCACAGGTGAAATATTTATCCTGCGATTCCAATTCCCCAGGTATTTTGCGCTCCTCTACAAAGCCTTGTACAGGGGGGAGGAGTGTGTAGTTTGCTTGTGGGCTTGTTGCACTACTAAAACACTAAACAGCTCTGCGGTCCAGCGGGAGAGGATGAGGACACCATGCGAGTGGGTGTGGAGAATTCATGTTTTGTTCTTCACAAATCATGAATTTGATGATGGCACAAGGGCACACTGCAAATGGATAAACAAAAATGTTGACCTTCCACAATGCAACCGGAGCTAGTTTCTCCTCACAAAATGATGGTTGTTGAGCCTCATATCTCATTTCTCCCTGTTTCCTGTTCAGAAAATTGATTCCAAGACCCACCGGCACATGAATCAGAAAGCCCTGTGTTCAATTAACTTTGCTAGTCATAATTAACATCCAAATAATGTTATAGAAAAAAAGTTTCCATTACCCTCAGAGCTAGCTGACAGTGCGTTATCTCCGACGGAAGTTGGTATGATCATGGTGAGACAAAAGCATTCATTTGTAGTGAGTCGCTAGACCACTCAGTAGGCTTCATTATGGCCATTAGTTGATATGTCAATTGCACATTCATTAGCGCACCCTGCTCCCTTTTGAAGGAAAGGCTAGCCTCTATCTGCGTGTGAGAAATCTGATGGTAATGTTCTCTCACTGTTAGCCTATTAGACGGAGTATGGGACAGGTGTTCTAATTCTGATGGCTGCTTCGCCATTCTTTAGAGTGGTTCAAACTGACACGCCGTGGTGTGATGACTACATTAATCACTGGACATTATGGTGACCTTTATGTGTGAGGAACATGACACACACACACACACACGTATGCATACGCGCTGGCACACACAGCCCACTGTCCATCATGCGAGACCTAAAGGAGAAAGAGGGTTTATCCTTGAAAGATGTCTGGTGGGGAGCTATAGGCAGCTTTACATGGCTGTCTCAAAAATACATGAGGATGAGCATGGCAGAGTATGTTTGTGGATAGCAAGGGTGAGTGATTCAGAGAAAAACGGGGGCGTTTTTAATCCGGTATGTCGCCACTTAAATCCCAATCACTTAATTTAACCTCCTTTTGTTTAATTAACCTCAGACTTCAGAGCTAATTAGGTTTAGGTATTAGAGGCAGATTATTTTTTCTCACTCTACCTCCTGGCTAAAGTGTGGATGTGGTTCTGCAATGCGTCGGATAAGATCTGATCTGCTGTCAGATTGAGTCTTTAGGGAAGTTAAAATCCTCTAACGAGGAGTGTTTTTGTCTGTGTGTGTGTGAGTGTGTGTGGGCACGCATGTGTGCGTGCGTGTGAGGGGGTCAAATGTTGTGATACTGCAATCATATTGAAATACCAAGGTTTTTGCCTTCCACATAATTGAGTATACCCCAAGATCCACTAGACAATGAGCACAATCAAATTGCAGAACAATAATGAGCCAAACGGAACAAAAGCTTATTTTTCATGTGCAGAAAAACTAATTAAGAGCAGCAAAAAGGATCAAGGTTTTCTATGCTGTTTCTTTTCAATTATTGTCTTTGTAACTCTGTGCCTGTAGATGCTTGAAAAGGCAATTTCAAATTGAATTTGACAAGCCATATTTCCTTTTATATGTCTCACACACACACACACACACACACTGAATTTATCTGCTTTCTCTCCAAACATATCTACTTGTTGATCTTGTGGACTGGGCTCTTACTTGGAGTCCAAAAACATCATACCCCCTCTGTGCGAATGACACCACTACTTTTTACTTAAAGGCAAACTTTTAAATACTTGATCCCTGTCCATTATAAGGTCCTAATGGAGGACTAACATAGTGTGTATCGATGGGAGATTGGCACCAGTATGTGCTGTTCTCTGACAGAACATGCGACGGGAAGGGTGTTCTGTTCACCCAGTCACCAAGACTGTCACGCCGCGTCTCATTAGCGTGATAGGAGATCCATGGCAAGGCCCCCGCACTAACCTCCCGCAGGCCACAAATCAATGCACTCACAGTGGGGCGTGTGAGGGAGGATCGACAAGAGCATCAGTCCTATCTGTCGGTTCACCATGC
This sequence comes from Monocentris japonica, assembly GCA_900323365.1. Lineage (NCBI taxonomy): Eukaryota > Metazoa > Chordata > Actinopteri > Trachichthyiformes > Monocentridae > Monocentris > Monocentris japonica. Next base: position 7,314 of record OOFE01017412.1, read on the forward strand.
TTGGGGTTAATCATTGTGGCGGTGATTGCAAATGGTCGAGTCACTTGTGTGAATGGAGCATAAACAACAGCAAATTAGAAAGAGGTATTACACAGTTTCCAAATTAGGCCTCCTGAAGGGCTTTGTCTGATTACAACAATCACTGCATGTGTCTCTGAGCAGAATAAGTGAGGTGCATGAAGTGGTTTTAAAGCACAGGCCTGCACATCCATCCCTCCAGCCATCTATCCACCATCGCTGTTGCTTCATCCCATACTGCCACTTATCAATATTTGAAATCACAAAAGCCTCTCTTAGCAGTGGCTTATCACCAATGTAATGACAAAGTTCAAATGTTAATCCATCTGCGCAGCTCAGAAAGCCATTGAAATCCTCTCTGAAGGGTGCTGGTGGCCACAACAACTTCTGTCCATTTACAAAGTAGCTGGTATCTAACAATGGACTGACTGTAGTGGTTGTAGATTGAAAAGTAAAGTAGTTCAACGCTCTTGCAGACGTGAGAGTCAAATACATTTTATTTCAGTCTATTTGAGAGGATGGACGTTATTTTATTTAGTTTTTCTTATTTTAATTTATTTTAAAGTTACAGCACATTCAGTTAGCACAGCATTCCATTCTGTCCAGTTGTCCTTGTTTTGCACCTTTTCTTATATGGCTGGACCATTCATCAAAGGTGGTTTGTATTGATTTCCACTTTCAGGCACACAACTAAGAGTTATAGGGGTGAACTTGAAGAGCACCATAATAAAGTCAAGTAACAGAAAATAGTTACAAAAGAGTCATGTGGAGATAATTACATGGGAGCAAGCCACTCTGCAGCCATGCTGGCAGTGCATCTAAATATACCTGAATACAGAAGCATGTAATGTCAATGTCCCCCTTTCAAGCTGCATTAACCTATATTCAGACGTGTAAACATTCAAAAGGAATTCAGGGCACTTCCCCAGTATACCCAAATCTCATTTTACGCTTCTTTGGTTTCCTGCTCCATATAAATGGGTATAATCGCAGGTTTGTGTATATCAATATTCAGACAGAGTCAAGAGAAAAATGCCAAAACCTGTAAATCATTTAGTTTCTAGCTTGGTGCAGGTGAGTATTACTTGAAAATGTGTCTTTTGATTTCTCTGACTTTGCCTCCTCTCATCACAGCTTGTACCGCAGCTTCCCACGTGCACACGAGGGCCTCAAACACTCCCTTTAACCCAAAGAAGAAACAAAATGTAGAAATCGGTGCATATTTTTGATCAAAGATGTTTATTTTTTCATGATGTAATCTACTTTCATGGCCCACAATGCAGACAGAAGAGCGTGTGCGCCCACATGCACACACACACACGCACACACACACACACACATCTACCCACACAGACACACACACACACACATACAACATTGGATCTGTCTTACAGGCTGAACCCTTGAATAAATAAATCATTGGAAAGCTTTCCAAATCAAAGGTTTACATGTATCTCATCGACTGAAGAATATTTGGTATTAGGTGTTTGTCACACACACACACACGCACATGCACACATATACGCACACAACAACAACAAAAACACAATGAGGGGCTTCTCATCCAGGGCCTCGGTATAATTAACTGGAGAGGCTGAGTTTAGGGATTACTCCAGGAGGGGCGGTGAATTAAAGCTCAGCTAATGAGTTGAGGTTTCTTAATTTGTTCTCCCCCGTAATTCCAGAATGGATTAGCAGTAGCTTTAGTCGCCTCTTCCCGCCGATTAGCATGGTTCGCTCAGTTTAACATTCAACGTCAGGGAAGAGAGAGGAGAGGGGAGGAGTGGCGAGGGTTACAGAGCTTATGAGTGAAGTTGTTCAATGGTAAATGCACAGCAGTGTGTCGCAGATAAAGGCATTCACCTTTTCGCTAGTCGCAGACAATGTAGCAGGGTCCATTGTCCCATCTAATCAGTGAAATAATGGTAGGAGAATATTTGAAATAGCTGAGTTTTACATCAGACTTTATCATTTTAGTTTATGTCATTGTTCATGTTTAGTTCATTGCAAAAGACTAGTATTCAGTTTACACTGGTCACCAGAGAGGGTGGAATTGCATGAGGCTACACAGAACATGCGTGCATGTTAAAAGCACTCTTGTCCTCTCTCTCTCTCTCTCTCTCTCTCCCTGGCAGCACCGGGGTAGTGGACTTTAGACTGTCAATTAGGGGTAAAAGGTTTGGAGGGTGGTGGGGAGCAGCTGAGCATGACGGCTGGACCTAGTTGATAGTTGATACCTGATGCCTAATGATAATAATATAATTGACAGGGCTGGTTTTTAATTCTCTTGCTATTGGGGCCATACTGCTCTGGGGCACAACACAGCTGGAGGCCAGAAACCCACACCTTCAGGCAGGTTTTTCCATTAGGACCTATACTGCCTCACACGTGTGCCGGAGCTCAATGTGTTCATATCATACAAGCCTTGAGTGCAGGGCAATGCTAACCGGTGGAAAACACACCCTGCTTCGTCTTGGCAGCACAGCATTGCGTTATTCTTTCTTTTCTTCTCGCTTAGGAGGAATGGAGTCTAAAGACCAGAATGAGATGTGATCCTGAATAAACTCCCAGTAAGAGAGCAATAAAGAACATGCAATCACCTTGCACTGTTCCTCTTCCAACTCATACAGTATGCCTTCAAAGGAACATCCAATCAAAGCTCTAGAGGATCTAGGTTGCTATCTTTAAAAGCCAGGGAATGTTGCCTGCACACTGCATTTGACAGGTGAAATAGTCTTTTCACTCATGCCTGGATCGAGGAGACTAATAGCAAACAGTGTGAGAGACAAGAGGTGTGGATGGCAGTGATTCTCACTGTCTTGTTTGCTCAGGCCTGCCAGGAGTATATATTCTCCTACACAGGCACAACCTCCTCCTCCTCCTCCTCCTCCTGATCCACTTAAATATGCCATTTGCCTCTCAAACACTCCAGACACCACCAACATGAACAAAAATCTCTATGTCATCCTTATGTTTCTAACACATTTTAGATACAGCTTGTCATCTTCAGAGAGATGCAGGGGGCTCTATGATGCTAACCATCAAATTGTTAATCTCAATTTCCTGATGCAACTGATGGTTGCAAAGACACACATTAACTTTCACTGTGTATTGCAGACAAACGTTTTTCCAACCTTCATGTTGCAACATTAGAGAACGAGATGTGACTCAACAATAATGTGAGGCTTCTGGCAGTGTCTGGGCTCTCACATTGTCAAAACACCTAATAAAGAAGGTGAGAAGGTCCTGTAGCCAATTAGGAAGCAGTAAAGGACTGAGGCTCAGGAGAGGTTTTATTGTGAAATAGTTACCCTGCGACATGCTCAAATTATTTTTAGCCTGTGCCCCACAGCAGAGAGTTGTGAAAGGTATGTGAATATGCCCTTGCCTGGGAGATGTCACACCCTCACTACTACATCCAGCGTTGAATGCCGTTCTAGCTTGAGGTATGAAGTCAAAACCGCTCTACAGTCTAGAACATGTGTGTTCTCATTAGGATCTCTTGTACATGTACTGAGGAAAATGTAAAGGAAAGGAGCAGATTCTAAAGCCCATGACTGACAAATTAGTGGGTGGACGCTCCACAATAAGCATGAACAGGCTGTCTGAGTGATTAGAATGATGCAGGCATTTCATTGGTGGACAGCTTTTCATCAGGAAACACTATCGCCATGGCGACAGCGTGTGAGTCATGATGGGAGCAGTGGTGGGCTCTGTGACATACTATGTCATATCTGCAGGCACTTATGGCTTATGTGGGCACTCGTCGCTGTTTCACCATGGATGGATTACTTAGTCTGAGTGAGTGGTAGTGAAGTGGAGAGCGGTCATTCAGTAAGGTGTGAGGGGCCTCGGGGCGTTAGTGTCTCACTAATGAACAGTTTGTTCATTTATGAATTATGTGTTTTACAGAGCACTAAAATTATATGAGAGTACGGCGAGTATTTAAAATTAAACAACCAGCGGGGGGGGGTGCACGTAAGTGAGACCGAAAGAGAGGTGTGTATGTAAGTGAGACCGAAAGAGAGGTGTGTATGTAAGTGAGACCAAAAGAGTGCCCTCTGTCCCTGGCATTAAAAGAGGAGGCCATGCTTTAGCCATGGGGGTCCGAGTAACGCTGACCTCTGCCATCACCACAGTCGTGTTGACAGCAGCCACACTTCACAGCTGCTCCCCCAGGCCTGGTATGTCCAGTATCCTCAGAGATGAGGCCAGACTATGCTAAGGTCCGTACAGCACAGCTAAGACAACGCCATGAATTGCTGTATCACTCACTAACACAGTCCCCAACTGGCAGAATCTGAGTTTTACAGAGACTTTTTCATCTCAGTCCATTACTGTCAGGGAAGATATGAAACCTGAGCAAACACAGAAAAAAGCAAAACATCCGTGCGTAGCGTTGTGAGCCACTCCAATATTAACTTCAGGGGTTTTGCTCTGCCGGTATGTTTGTTCAGGATTGAGTCTCTGCTTTTCTGCTTTTTTTGGTGGGTAGAAAAGCAGCATGCGCTTGTTTCAGATGTAGTGCCAGTTTTTTTTTTTTTTTCTGCCAAAGTGACATAATTAAATGGCCAATGTGTTGCCATAGTACTTGAGGGCTGGCTTGGGTGTGAAAATTGCCCCCATAGCCAGCCAGCCAGCCTGGCTTGAACTATTTTTATTTATTTACACATTTCTTTTTATATTATGTCAGTGGAACACTTTAACACTCACTCAGTTTATTTGGATATCATTTCAACTAATTGGAAAAGTAGAGCCAAATGTGCAAACAAATAAATAAATATGTCCAGACTGCCATCTCTCTTAAATGCCTCGGCTAGATTTTTAGCATTCAACCTTTGGCATTGAATTAATTCCTATGTGGTAATTAAGCCTTGTGTAATCATATTCCTCATGGTACAGAGCAAAGGTTTCCCTCTGCTCACACCATGTTCATGTGCTTATTATGTAATAAATGTGATAATTCATTTTATAGTAATCAAAGATAGATTTTCCCAAGGTTATCCACAAAATCGTATCTTGGCACCTTTTTTTCGTCAGTGGCATCATGTGGAGTTTAAGTTGTTACCAGGGGTAATTGCCTTTGTTATATACAATAAAAAGGAACAACGGGAACAAAAGGGTATGTTCATTATGTGTCCGAGTCGGTTCTTTTATAGGGCAGATGGGTATCGGATGGCTCATTTGAACATGTCCATGTGTGAGAAAAAAGGTCCTCCACAACTTTCATTATATCATTCCATAATTCATCAAGCACAATGAATTTTTTAAAAGGGATCCATCATCGGCTTAGAGATTTTCTTCGACAATAGGCTGCCATGTACTTCACTGATTGGCTCACAGAAAGGCTGAGGGGAAGACAAGAAAGGAACATGAAATGCGCCGTTAAGATACCTGTCAAATCTGTCAATACCCCAAACTTATTGTGCCTGGCCTTCCTTATGATGAATTAATGATCAGGATGTTGAAAAAAAATCAGTGAATGATGGATGAATGATATTGTCTTTAATCATTTAATGCAAGCTCATGTCAGTAATTTGTGGTAAGTCATCTGAATTCAGCTGTTGAAATTCAATGTGAGCTGCAAGCCTGTCGGCCCAAAATGTTCTTCGAAATATTCCACATCAATGAAACCAAGACTGAATTCCTGATATCCTGTGAGATTTCAGCTACAGCTACCCTGCTTTGTGCAGTCTCTCAGGCCAGCTCAGACAGATACTCACTGCGGACACACCATTATTATATCCATGATTGGACACCCTGTGTGGGAATACCCAGCACTCTCCCCTCTGACTGTGTGAGCCTAATGCTGTGTGGCAGGTCCGGCACTCCACTGTCCAAACACATCTGTCATGTTGTGTCATACTGACACAGCAACCAGCCAACTCCCACCTCTGTGGCAGGGTATACTATGTCATATTATAGACACATTTGTGCGCACGTACACATGCATGTGCAAGAGAGGTAGAGAGAGAGAGATGGAGGTGGTATTAGTAATATTTCTTTGTTCATCCCACAGAGGAGAAATTCCATTGTCACTGAAAGCAGAGTGACACAATGCATAGAACAAAGCACAATCAAAGCAGCACTCACATAGACAGAACAGAATGCATCAGTCACATACAGTAAAGGGAGGGCGAGAGAGAGGCAGAGAAAGGAAGAAAGAACTGAACATACAGTACACAAGCGAAACAAACACATGTACACATTGTTTACATTTCAAAGCAAAACTATCTCACTGAATCTTGAAAAGTACACAAAACCTTACAGGTACTTTGCAAGCCTCCGACCAATATGAAACAGTTTAATACTCAATGCAAACCTATTCTCCTTGATTTATTTTTCCCATAAGTCACCCAGTCAGTATTGATGTCAATGGGCATTGATTAGAACTGACCTAGAAAAATGAAAGAAATCGGTAAAATATCTCCTGGCTACTACAGCCTGGTATCTATTCGCCTGGGCCCATCTTCACCTTATAGCATCCAGTGCAATTTTGACTTATGGCATAAAAAGTTAAACAAGTATCCAAGGAAAAGTTCAAAGTTGTACGGGTGTATTGTTCTTCTCGCATGCCAAACTTTTCTTTGTGCTGTTGCCTTTGAATGCAATTCATTTCTTAAGAATCATATCTGAACAATAACTCTGAGAGGGGAATATGTGGAATCAATAACTTATGTAAACTAAATAAAAAGAGCCTCAGGAAAATAAAGCCTAGGCTGGCTGCCCTTGTGAGTTTGAGAAAGTTGACTGTATATTGCTTTCTGTTTCATCCTCTCTCACAGACACAGACAAATGTGTAACCCTTTGAATGCAGTGTGAGTTCAAAGGCTTTGAAGTTGCATGGAACTGACAAAAAAACAAATGTGATTGGGTACAGTGGTATAGCTTATTTTAGTGGATCGATTGGTGTCGCAAAAAAAAAAACTACTGCTTTGTCCCCTGGGTTTCCTGCAGGGTGTGCAGTTAATGGGCAGTACCCCCGTGAATTATGCTGGCATGGTTAGAGTTAGTATTGTATGAGCGAGGCACTCTCTCTAGAGGCGAAAAAAAACGTATTACTGGCTCTGGACATGAGCGACGTGCACACATACACCGATCAGCCACATTAAAATCACTGACAGGTGAAGTGAATAACATCGATTATCTCATTACAATGGCACCTGTCAAGTGGTGGGATATATTGGGAAGCAAGTGAACAGTCAGTTCTTGAAGTTGATGTGTTGGAAGCAGGAAAAATGGGCAAGCCAAAGGATCTGAGAGACTTTGACAAGGGCCAAATTGTGATGGCTAGACGACTGGGTCAGAGCATCTCCAAAACGACAGGTCTTGTGGGGTGTTCCCATGCAACAGGGTCAAGGATGCCCAAGACTCATTGATGCGCGTGGGGAGCGAAGGCTATCCCGTCTGGTCTGATCCCACAATAGAGCTACTGTAGCACAAATTGCTGAAAAGGTTAATGCTGGCTATGATAGAAAGGTGTCAGAACACTAAGTGCAAAAAATGTTCAGGTATGGTTTGAGGAACATGACCAAGAGTTCAAGGTGTTGACTTGACCTCCTAATTCCCCAGATCTCAATCTGATCAAGCATCTGTGGGATGTGCTGGAAAAACAAGTCCGATCCATGGAGGCCCCACCTTACAGGACTTAAAGGATCTGCTGCTAACGTCTTGGTGCCAGATACCACAGGACACCTTCAGAGGTCTTGTGGAGTCCATGCCTCGATGGGTCAGAGCTGTTTTGGCACATGCACATGCACACATATGCATGTACACATATGTACTGGCTAATTAAGCCAGTACAGTGTGGCACACAGAAATGTGAATGGGTCTAAATGTCTGAAGAGAGGACAGGATAGATGTGCTAAGTGCAAATATGACACTGGAAATGTCAGACATTAAAGTGTTTCTACGGCACCAGGCAGCATGTGATTATGTCATTTTAAGAATGTTATTTCATCCTATGAAGAGAATATGAGGATCCTATTTTCATTCTGATTATATGGTTAATATTACATTAAGTAATTCTTATCAATTCATTCATTATTTGTGATCTCTTTTTTACTTGCTCTAATTCTAGTTTGGTAACCTGGAGATTTGAGTATCCGTGACTAATTTTCAAACTAGTTCCTAAGCTCGTCTTAAGGTTGAAATCAAATCATATTTTGTAAATATTTGAAATGTATTATTATTTGGGAAAAATATAAAGAACCAAGAATGGGTTGCAAACAGGACTCTTGTTGCTGCAAGCAAAAAACCTGCAGTTTTGAGAAACACAGCAATTGTTTGTGGAATATGCCAGTGGGCAAGCACATTGAAGTCCCATGGGTACTCTGGCCCCGCTTTTTTTACAGTGGACTTAAAATAATCCATTTTGCAGAGAGGGAGAAGTGCAGTGATTTCAGCGCCACTGTTCAAACCACATGAAACTCTACGCCTCCAAGACAAGCCGCAGGCAAAGGCTCTTTTAATCATTGCAATATACATGAGGTTGTTTACTTATTGCACAGTATCTTTTGGGCAGTCCTCTTAATGCTAGCCTTGCCATGGGGTTTCAGAGAAACACATATGGGTAAATATAATTCTTCACTGTCAATGATAAGCACTTATAGAGACAGCAAGCTACATTGAACCAGTTGTTCCCAGTGGCCAGGTAGAGTAAGTGACAAGGATGAATGAATGAAAGCCACTGTCACTCATGATTTTCTTGCCTGTCATCAGAAATGTGGTGCCTGTCACCACATCATGCAGATGATGCGGCACCAGTGGAGCTGAGATTGTGAATGGCCATGGAGAGAGTTAAATGAAGAGTTAAAGAACAGAGCAATTACAGCACCTGACAAGGGTTTTGAGCTCACTCGAGTTCAATACGTCCCTTTACATGTCTTTTTTTCAATCTCTTTATCCTCTCCTTCATTTTCCTTTGTCTCAGACAGTCTCTTCCCACAGATATTCTTCCTGGCTCCACATATTTAGTAAAAGGGGTCAATTACACTCAGCAATTACAGAACAATCTCTCTTATCCGTCACTCCATTGCCTGTTATTGGGAGCATTGCCTGCATTGCCTAAAATTGCCTGGTGTATCACCGCCCTAAAATCATATCCTCTCATTGCCACAAATACGTCCATCAACCAGCCTGGAAGTAAACTAATCAAAAGAATTCTCCCTTTGTTTTTTTCTCCATGAAGTTTGCCTACCAAAGTGAGGAAACTCAAACTCAAAACAAATTCTGGCAATTTTTTAAGTGTATTAACAAATTAAAGTCTGACAAAATGTTAACCCTTTTACAGACTGTCTATATATCCAATCTATACATAAGATATTGAATGATGAACTTCAGGTACTTCACACACTGAACTTCTTTAAATTGAAAGAATCCAAGGGTCATGGTGGGAGCGAAGGGCCTCTGCAAGTATGTGGACCATCTCTGTGGCCTCTCTAAACAGCTGGAGGAAAACATGGCTCCTCTCCAGGAACACAAGATGCCAGATGCAGATGGCCAATTCGATCCCATAATGCATAATTGTAAATGATGAGGCAGGTGTCAAATTAGGCCTAACTGCAAATGAATGGGAATTCATAACATAGTGTCCAGACGGAATATGTTCTATAATCTGGGAGAGAAATTGAAACAGACCGAAAATTTTGCCAATAGCCAAAGGGAAGAAGAAATAATGAGGAGCATGTACACGTATGGACATTTTCCCCTGAGTCCATGCACTCTTTACCATACAAAGAGAAAAGACCAGGATGTTTAGGACAGAGTAGCAAAGAGAGTCTTTACCTTGATTTGCACATTTAAAATTTCATTAATGCTATTCTCTTCAGTGGGAGTAGTCAGGAATAAAGATCCCAAATTGTCCTTTGAAAGATATTGGTTCTGCAGTGGAGATATTTGCACAGGCCCAAGGTCATTGCTATGGGGTCTTATCGCTGTGATTGTCTCAGTCAGCCATGTCTGCATTTTCAATGACTGCTTTCTCCTTGTCCCTCTCCCTTTCTTCATCTCCCTCCCCCCACAGGTCACCATGTCCCCATTCCCCTTCTTGTCCTCTCAAACCTGATTATTGCCTCTCCATTCAGACACAGTCACTCCTGTTAATTAGAACAAACCTTTTAGTCATCAAGCATACGTCTTCTGTGCTCAGACCAGTCAAGACCAGACCAGACTCACCACAGACAATCATTAAGTTAAAGTGTACACCCTTACCGTCTTCCCCCCCAACCCTTACAATCTCTCAGTGGTAGCAGCACAGCTCCTGTCCAGAAGCATAAGACTGCTAAATGGCCGAAACCAACCATTTGGAACGACCCGGCAGTGAATATTAAAAATCCATCAGGCAGCAAATCAACAAGCCAGTGCATGGCAAACACTATTATTTTCATATGGCGTTACTGTCACCCTTGGCCCCCCATTAACGCTGTAGTGTAGAAAGTGATTCAGCGCCATTATCGAGTCTGAGAACCAACAACCTATTAGGGACTTTTGACCCGCTGTCACAGCTGTGTGATGACAACCATGTTTGGAGACAGAGAGAGAGAGAGAGAGAGAGAGATAAAGAGAGAGAGGGAAATCAACAAACTTTGGAAGGACACCCACAGCCGAGGGAAAAAAAACAGGCATGTTGAAAGCTTTGGAAAAAGGGAAGATGTTGATTGCTTGTACTCATAGCCAAAGGTTGTCCCAATAAAAGCTTACTCTTTCGTGAGTACCCTGGCCCCTATCTCTTTTGAGCACACTCATATGCTTTTAACGTTGCTCTTTACCATCACTCTGCTCAGCCTTCACCCCAGGAAGACATTGTTCCATTATTTTCACCTGAGTAACACACAAACACATTTGATGAAGCTGTATAGCAGTTCTTCTGCTTCAATGCCAGGATTGGGGCATCCTCGGTCAGGCTACCAGGTGCTGGGTGGGGCAGTGCACTGGAAGGTTGGGGGGCAGAGTACAAAGAGACAGAGACAGGAAATAGACAGGAAACTGAAACAGAGGACCTCCGCTTCTGAATACACTGCATGAGAATACACTAGTGAGAAAAAAAAGGGAAAAGGAGCAAGAGAGAGAGAGAGATTAAGGAAATATGTATTTAGACACATAATGAGTATGCACTAGAGCCCTTTTCTATACTGATATATTTGATGACCAAGAGGAGGAGGAAAGGGCTGTTGTGGTGATGGTGGTGGTAGTGGGGGTGATAGGGAGGACATGAGTTGGTAGTACCCATGTCTTCTGACTTGGTCAGCCATAATAGGCAATGTCAGAGAGTGTTGTCTTGCAGCAGGGAGAGAGATGAAGGAGAGGTTACGTTCCACTGTAAGGCTAAATGTGATCTAAAGCATCAACGGTACATGTTAGGTTCTGGTGTCAGTTCCTCAGAATCAATTTTCAGTAAACTGAAGAGACTGTTTTAAGCTTTTACACACCAAGGACATTTTGTGTGTGATCAATTTGTATCACTAAGACAGCTTGAAAACTGGCTGTAAAACAGTGAGCTAGGATTGTGTTTTACACAGCTTTACCTGTGGTTGTAATGGGGCACCAGGTTATGTTTTGATTAAACACTTTTGTACCTTTGTAGGCATGTTCAAATTTTTATCACTGCTGCTGTCATCATAGTGCCTCACCTCTGTAACTCAGTGACCATATTGTCTGCATCTCTAATATTTCTGTTTGGTTGATATGGACTCGAATAAGCTGCCAGCATACTCTGAATGCCATAAACAACAAAGAAGCAGAAAATCCCTAGATACCTAGCCTTGGGCAGAGGACTCTGTGCCCCCTGATCCACTCCACAAGGCCAGCTGAGTGTCCCACATTGCCTGTTCATTCCACACCATATGGAGGCAAAGTACTGCCAACAGGGCAAATGGTGGTTGAGACCCATCTGAGCCCGACTGTCACATAGTGGCACCTGGGGCATGTGTCTCTTCAAACTAAAGTCTGCTGCAATCAGGCTATGGGTGAGTTGAAGAGAAACTGCTGCAATATGAGGTTTGTCCTCCATCCCGCCAACTTGATGAAGTGTTTCATCTCTCCCATTCTCCAAAATCATTTGCACAGATATCTAGAAAAAAGTGAAATAATAAGAGCCGGTATTATTGTTGATATACACGCCAAAGTCACATAAAGGGACTAAATTGGATTTGGAAATTATTACAGTATATGTTTTTTTTTTGACATGGCTTGCTTTTTTTCTTCTTTTGCAAATAAATGAACAGTCGTCCCCGTCTGTGATTCTCTTTCTCCCTCTGCCACGGGGCAAGCATTAGTGTCACACTCTCTTCAATAGAGGCATGTCATAAAAGACACATCAATAACCAGAGGCGTCTTGCTGTTCTCCATTATTATTATTCTTTGATGCTAGCAATGGCTTGATTTAATGCCTTACACATTTTTCTCCTGCCCGCTGTTGCTTATCTGTGGAGTTTCATTAGCATACAAAGCCCTGTTTTAGTGGTGGGGGTGTGTGGTAGATAGCAGCCAGCCAGTTAGCTCAGCTTACTAACCCCTTTTGTGTGCGTTTCTTGCCGCCAGGGCTAAAGATGATGGCATTGTGGCACGTTTGGGAGGCTCTGTCATATTACGGCTACCCACACACCGCTCTAAACCTAGCAGTGCACAATCCCACTGCAGAGTTGCTCAAATGGCCCCAGATACTACCTTATTTTGGAAGGGAAAGGAAAGAAGATAAACAGCATCTGGCAAGGGAAGAGGAAGTTGGGCAAAGGTAAAAAGTCACTTAGGCATCTGTGCTTACTCAGCTGGGCATGTGCGTGTGAGAGAGAGAGAGAGAAAGAAAGAAAGAGACAGAGAGAGAGAAAAAGAGAGAGATGCAGCAAGAATATAAACTCTGCTTAGATGGGCGGTTTTATTTTTGGGAAGTCATTCCACTCCTTTCGTAACGGGACTCATAAGACATCTCCCCCTATTCCATCTGGGAGATGGTGTTGGCTTTTTTTGTATGCCACGCCTGTCAGGCGTTTGGGGGCTGCAGTCTAAACGTGCTGCCAAGCTTGGCCTGAAAAATGCATCTCTTTGCACAGAGCTGCTGCCTTCAGCAGCATGCTTGTTGTCTGCCCTCATCGTCCCAAGTATCTCCAATATCTTCAAGCCCTTCCAGCTTTCTGTTACCTAAATGGGAAAGCATCTGCAATGTCAGGGGGAGAGGAGAGCCGCAGACACCCAGTCAACAAACTACAGTATTCATTTTTCCTCAGCCTTGCCTCCCTAACCGTGACAAGTTCTGTCACACTAACAGAAGCAAGACAGCATGTACACATACACACACACAGTCTCTCTCTCTCTCTCCCTCTCTCTCTCACTCACACACACACACACACACACACACAATTATGGCGGGCCAATAAAGATGCCAGATTTTCTGAACTGCAGACTGGAGGCCCCCCAAAGTACAGAAAG
>OOFE01017412.1:38491-52272 GCA_900323365.1 Monocentris japonica
TAGACCTGTATGAAATCTGTGCTACTTTTGTGCTTATTTTATTTGATAAAAAACTGATTTCTTAAAATTAATTTGAGCATTTTGAAAATACTTATATAGCTTCATACATATTACATTTCATTTTTTTGACTCTAGTCAAATACTCAAAAGTAATTAAATACGTACAGTATTTCAAATACATTTTAAAATTGAAATACTGCCCATCGCTCATGTAGCTATGCACATATTCATATTCTGTGATGGGTTTTGTTCATCTATTATATTACATTGCATTGTATTGCATTGCATTATATTATATTATATTATACATGTATGTTCATTTATTTATTATCAGGCCTCTGACTTCATGTTTGGGGTAGTTCCTGCAAAATGCACATGCATTGTTTAACACCAACAATTTAGATAGAAACACTTTTGAAACTATCCATTCCTCAAGTTGCAGTGGATGGATCCTGACAGCTTTGTTATTAATGCCTGCTCAGCATGAGACGAACACTGGATAACACTGGTATCTCTGCATGGTTTATCTCAATTAACAATGCATTTGTATTGAGACTCAGAGGAAAATAACAACGCCATATTCCTTTCACCTTTTTTGCATCCACTGAAGATATTATTTTTTACTCATAGATGCATATCACATGCTGCTTAAGCATAATGTTGCCATTATTTCACAGATTTTCTGTTTCAGGTTATGGTCTTCAGCTAGCCCATTTTACAGCATTTAATAAAGTAGTTAATAAAGAAGAATACAATTAGCTTGTTGTTAATGCATGAATGCTTGAATTTTAACATTAGAGCTCTTTCTCTGTGAAACATGAAAGATAGTGGTTGTTATTGGAAAAAATCCTCCTCAAACCCTTACTGCATTATGCTAGGTCTTTGAATTTAGCCCTTTTTGCAGGGTTTTGAAGCTTTATTTATGTGTCCATGTCCTTTAGTAAGCCCTGCCTCCGTATGTGTGTACGTGTGTGTGTGCGTGTGCAACCACTTAGCAGCATTCTGTAGAGTCCATTGTTGTTTAATTATTGCCCGATTAAAAAACAGCCAGGCCTTAATGATGTGAGAGGCCTTCAAGTCTGCCTGCAGCACAGTGTGGCCCAGGTGAAGGGTAGACTCACTCCAACCTGCACAGTTGTCTTGGTGTCCGTCTCCCTGCGAGCACAAGTGACAGGTGTCTGCCAATAATGACTAAATCACTCGATAAAGGAGAATAAATAAATGAAAATTAAATTACCCCCCATGCTCACTGCAGCATTCATGCGACATTGAGAGCATGCGCGTGGGAATTTGTCGTTCAGGAGACATTGATTAATTATGCCACACACAATTAGCCCATCAAATCGAGTGTGTCCTCCTCTCCTGTGGAAAGGTGGTGTCAGAATTTTATGGGGCATTAGGCATTAGTGTTCCTTGTATTTTCTCAGAGATCACTAGAGAGTAAGAGTGCCAGTACAGAGGCACGTTTGCAGCCTGTTTTTGTATGAACAGAGGATCCGGAGGCCTTGTGCAGGGTAAAGAGAAGGCTAACTGATCCTTTTAGACCAATGTCAATACTGATTCCCATCACTGTTTGCACTCTCAGCAGGGTCTATGGCCTGCCTGTAATGTCTCTGGCACCTCAGTGATAGAGAAAACAAATGACAGTGAGACAAATGAAAAGTGCAGAGGGTGATGGGGGCCAGTGTAGCTCCTCATTTCATGCAAAATGAAATGCAAATTGTCCCCTAATGCTCAGCTTCTGGGTTTACCAGGTTTCAGTTGAGAGGATCACCCTCCAAACACCAAAAACTACTTATTTGCAAATGCTTTGTCATTGGTTTTAGGATTTGGTTGTATACTCTACATGTTGAATGTACATACATAGAAGGACATGTACAGACTCAATGCCTGTAGTCTGTCTTGCACTGTATGTGATGTGGTATTGCTAGATGCAAGATTTGGTAATAAGTAATTATTGTTATGGCATTTTTAGATTGTCAGTATCTTGACCAAAACAATGAAATACCACCACATAACTGTAACAATTATCCTGTCCTCTCTGCCAGGTGTGACTTCATGGTGCTTGTGTTTACATGTAAAATATAAAATATTTATCAGTTCTAATTGCACCATATATATCGCCACATGCCCTCCGATCGCAAGATGCTGGCTACCTATCTATCCTCAGAGGCAAAAAGACAGTAGACCTAGAGTAGACCTTTTTTCTGACCACACACTGGAACAGTAATCCCGCTGCGATTAGAGAGGCAAAATCTCTAATCTAGACACAGTACAGGCAGTCCACTGGACAACAACTGGACATTCTTTGTCAGAGGAACCCAATGGCTTTTCCAGTCACCATGGGCTTCATGCACGCACTTCACAATGTCATGCTACACCGAAACAGGCTGACACTTGGTAACTAACTGGCATGCGAAGATTAGACCCTCACCCTTACTGAACCGAACTGATAGTGGCCAATAAACTACTTTGAAAGACATAAATATTTGGTTGTGCCTTGCAAGTTTAAGTGTGTTCTAACCTAGCTTGATCAGATTTAGAAAACTATCTAAATGAACAAAAGTTACCAAGCTAACTGTTAGGCCCAGCCTTTTTCTCACCTGGGCTTTTTCCAAGAAAGGTAACTCCAAGAAAGGTAACTGGATAAACTGGATATCGACCTACTACTAATCAGTGTGTACTGCATACTGTACACTAAAGTGATGAATCAGTAGTCTATTACTAGCGGGCTGTTCAGATTGCAGTTTTCTCAACAGTACATTACATGCCCAGGCCATGCTATAAAACAACACAGATGGAAACTAAAATAAAATAAGCATTTTTAAAGCCTTTTCATCAATACTATAATATATAATTTCTAATTTCATAAGGTTATTATAACTGGATGCATTTCATTAGCCTACATTATATATATCAATACTTAATAGGCCTACATTTGGGATGTCATCAATTCCTGATTATATAATGTTTCCACTTTTGCATGATGCAGTTCCACATTTCCACCCTCCATTATTCAGTCAAAACAAATCATCTGGTTAACCCATTTATCAGCTACTAACTCAGCACCACTACAGATAAATCCCCTCTTACATTTTACCACTCATGTGTGGATTTTGTGGATCATAAGTAAATATTAATAGTTAGTGCCAGTAGAGTAAGTAGAACACGATGGACCCTAGTGCAAAAACAACTGACCCAATTTATATATTTCACTTCCACTATAATCCACTATAGGCACCATGTTTAAACATATTCATGCAATAAAAAGCCATCGTAAAGTGTCAAATAAATCAGGAAGCTAATATAAAAATCCCTTCAGGCAGCTTTTGTGCCCTTGTATTTGATTTTGCAACACCAGACATTAGTGTTCTCTGTCCAAATATGTGCTGTAAATTCACAGTGATGTGAAAAATCCTTGGTTCATCTTGTCATCATTAATTTCTTAGTAACTGTCTTATCAGGACAACTTTTTTCAAGATGACAAGTTTCTATGTGAAGGTCTTTCTTACTTATAACCCTCAGTTTCTGTGACTTTCTAGGACTATCCCTCCTGTAGGGTATGGTCATTCGTCATCCCTCCTTTCATGTGGTCGTTATGGCAATTGTGAGGGGCACAGTTGGTTGGTACAGGTCATGGTTTGGGAAAACATTTCCATGACAACCATTTGCCAAGGGTCTGACTGAATGAAGAAGGTAAGTCAGTAATCTGCACACCTTGGTTCTGCATGAGAGAGTCGCTGGTAGGTAAAGGTTGTTTTCTTCATGAAAATTTCAGCACCCTCAGTCAGTAAGAATTGCTAAACAGATCCAGAAACATCCAGGATGTTCAATCATGCAGCTAGACTGTCTCTGAATGGACATTTTAACCTAGTTCACTCTGAACTGTGTATACTGTGTGTGTACTGTATAGTGTGTGTATACTGTATGATATCAGTATCATGATACCGGTATCATAGTGTGTATATAGTGAAAGGTACGCTGCCCTGAGGGTAAAGACGGTAGTGCAAATGATGGGAGTGTTCCAATGAAATATTAGCTCACCAGTATCAAACTCAAAATTGGTTTTATCTCTTTGAATGCAGGCCCAACCACGCAAGCTTTTTAGTACACTAATACAAAAAGTTAGACAGTGATATAAGAACCCTATCTGTGGCTGAGATATAAACCAGACCTTCCTGTAGCCTTCCTGTGGTAAACCTATTGATTTCCTCTTAAATATGAGAAGTGGGTCTGTGCCTTTCTGTGTGGTCAAGGATAATGGGTTGAAGAAGTATATAATATTTGCCGAGCATCCTTTGGAGAGCCATAGTAAAGGTCCATGTGCTAATGCAGCAGGCGTCTGCATGAGCTGGCCAATATGGGTAATCTGCAAAATGTAATGAGGATAATGTACTATATGCTCAGATGAACATTGGATTTTATGGTCAAGCATCTGAGTGCATTGCGAGTGCACTAACTGCATGGTGCTCCCTCTTGTACAGATGGCTTGGAGGGATGAGGTCTGTTCAAGTGTTGGGGAAAACGTTTTCTTTTATGTGATAGACACCATTCTCATGCCATTGTCACGCTTCCTGTGTCCAGGGTTGAATCATAACTCAGAAGTCCAACACATGCATGCACACATACACGGAAATTCATATTGCATGCAACATCCACTTCAAAAATCCCACCAATACATAGACCCCAATGAGACTAAAGCCAGAGTCTCATATTTATTTTTAGTCATTCCATCAGGTAAAGTTAGACATCTTAACGCCAGTGACTTTCATTCCTCCATGGAGTATCGTTATTGATATTATATTCCTTACATTTTCAAATGTAGTGTCACAGAGGAATCATTTTAATGTACATTTTTTTTAGGGCCAAAGATATCTGATCATATTTAATGAGCTCTTGAAGTTACGCTCTGTGTTTTATTCATGGGATGCTCCTTTTGCATCACTGAAGTGATAATTTATGAGGGTGTTATGTACTTACTTGTCCGGCCCTATAGGAGAAGGTGATGCCTACAGCCAAGGATACCAGTGTGTATGGTCAAGAGAAGCCAAGCCCTGTCTAATTCCCATTCACTGCTTGCAGTCAGGTAACCTCTTCTCCAATCTCCCAGTCTTCCAGCTCTCTGTCATTAATCATTGCACCTGCCTAGAACACATCATTATGTAATGCTAGCTGCATTGCACTTGGCATCCTTTTTAACCTAAAGGTGTGAGGATGCTGACCCATTTCTGGAAACTCAAAGAATTTGCAATAATAATAATCACTGTCATATTATCATCTCTGTCATTGTTATCAATTAAAACTTTTTGGCAATTAATTTTGGCTTTCATGTAGACATTGGACCTATTATATGATGAGTGTTGTACTGCATCCTACCTCAAATTGTGTGTGTGTGTGTGTGTGTGTGTGTGTACATACAGTGTGTGTATTCAACTTCTGGAGGGATTCTGAACTGCTTGACTCTTCTAGAATAGGCTAAGTATATTTTTCTTGCTTATCAAGTTGCTATTAGCTGTACTTATACTGCCTCAGTACTAGTGCTTTATTCAATAGTCTGTTGTTAGATGCTAGTTGGTCAGTTTGTAGTTTGTAGCCACACCTTATATCTTGTTGTTTAGCTGTTTTGATTTAGTGTATCCTTATATCTTGTTGTTTTAGCTGTTTTGATCTTGTGTGTTATTTTACTAGCCTAAGGTTAAGCCAAGTAAGCCCAGTTTCTGTTTTCTGTAATAGGAGGTAGTTTCATCTGAGCTAGGACAATTGACTTGTTAATTGTCTGGGAGGGGCCTGTACTCCTGGCAGACAATTAGCAGTCAGTGGAAGCAGTCTTAAATCACTGCTGCTTTGAAAGCGTCAGGCAAACGAAGGTTAGGGTGAACAAAGGCAACGGGCAACTTTTTCAAGTCTGACTTATTCAAGCAATGGCCTTCAAAGAATGGGTGCTTCTTCTTTTCTTATTATTATTTAAACCCTGTCATTGTACTATGATCTACCTTGTGTTTGCTTCCTATTCCTGTCTACTCCTCTTTCTGGTGGTCGCACAGACGCTAGGTCACACCCAGGCACCGTGACCCCACTAATCTTATCTGTCCTACTTTCTCAACTCACGTGGAGCAAGTGGTGGCAAGGGGGCTTTGGAATTGCCACTCGGTTGTGCCGAAAGCTGAGTTCATCTCAGGCTATGCATCCTTGCTCTCCCTCAACTTTCTTGCTCTAACTGAAACTTGGATCACCCCAGAAAACACTGCCACACCTGCAGCTCTGTCAGATGTGTACTCTTTCTCTCACGCTCCCAGAGGTGCAAGGCAAGGTGGTGGTACTGGCCTGCTAATGTCCCCCAAGTCGAAATACTCTCTTTTTTCTATTTCACAATTCTCTCCTTCCTCCTTGGAATTTCATGCTGTCACTGTTACTTATCCAGTCAAGCTCACCATTGTGGTTGTTTATCGCCCACCAGGCCCTCTTGGTGAGTTCCTGGAGGAGCTTGACACACTAGTCTCCCACTTCCCTGACGATGGCTCTGGACTCATCCTTCTCGGTGACTTCAACATCCAGGCTGAGAAGCTCGACTCTCTTCTTTCTTTTCTCTCCTCCTTCGACCTATCCCTCTCCCCATCTCCTCCTACACACAAAGCTGGCAACCAGCTAGATCTAATCTTAACCAGACATTGTTCCACTGCTAACCTCTCTGTCACTCCTCTCCAACTCTCTGACCATTACTCCATGTTCTACTCTCTCTCTCTCTCCTCTCCCCCCTTACATCCTTCCCCTACCCACATGGTTTCTTCCTGTCGCAATATCTGCTCGCTCTCCCCCACTGATCTTTCCTCTTCTGTGCTCTCTGCCCTCCCTGCCCCTGAATCCTTCTCTCTCCTATCCCCTGATACTGCCACTGATCTTCTTCTCTCTACTCTGTCCTCTTCTTTGGACAATCTCTGTCCCCTCACCCCCAGGCCTGCACGCCCAACTCCACCTGCCCCTTAGTTGTTGGACTCGTACTGAGAGACAGAGCCTGAGAGGGGCTGAGCACAAATGGAGAAAAGGCAAACTCCCAGAGGACCTTCTTGACTTCCAATCTCTCCTTTCCACTTTTTCCTCCTCTCTATCTGCTGCTACATCTGCTTCCTTCTGCACTAAACTTCAAACTTCTGCTTCCAACCCTAAAAAACTCTTTGAAACTTTCTCTTCCCTCCTCCAACCCCCACCCCCTCCTCCCTGACGATTTCGTCAACTTCTTTGACAAGAAGGTTAACAATATCCAATCCTCCTTCCTTCACCCCCCTGCTGGTGCTCCACGCACCAACCACACTTGTCCACCTTCCATCCCTCCCTCTCTACCACCCTCTCCATCTTTTCTGTCCCCACCTTCCGCCCTACCCCATTTTTCTCCCCTCTCCCCAAACTAGGTCCATGACCTCGTTACATCTAGCCGCCCCACCACATGCTCCCTTGACCCGGTCCCCTCCCCTCTCCTTCAGTCTACTGCACCTTCCTGACCCACCTCATCAACACATCTCTGGTCTGGATGCTTTCAATGACAGAGTCACCCCCCTTCTGAAGAAACCAACACTTGACCCCTCTGAGGTCAAAAACTACAGACTGGTTTCCCTTCTACCCTTCCTATCCAAACTCTTGAACGTGCTATCTTTAATCAACTGTCCTTGTACCTCCACCAGAACAACCTCTTGGACTCCCACCAGTCCTGGTTCAAGGTGGGTCACTCAACTGAGATGGCCCTCCTTGCAGTGACAGAGTCGCTCCATGCTGCTAGAGCGAATTCTCTCTCCTGATACTCCTGGACCTGTCTGCAACGTTCGACATGGTGAATCACCAGATCCTCCTCTCCACCCTTGAGAGGGTCCGCACCAACACCTGGCCATCACCATTGACAATGCTGTGGTGACGTCAAATCGGACTGCGAGGAATCTTGGTGTGGACAACCCTAGGACGACCAACTGTCATTCTCGGCAAACATCACATCAGTGACACGCTCCTGCAGATTCCTACTCTACAACATCAGGAGGATTCACCCCTTCCTCACTGACAAGACGGCGCAGGGCTCAGCCAGGCTCTTGTCATCTCCCACCTGGATTACTGCAACTCCCTCCTTTCTGGTGCCCCGGTGTCTACCATCAGACTTCTGGAGCTTGTTCAGAAAGCTGCAGCTCGTCTGGTGTTCAACCGCCCCATATTCTCCCACACAACTACTCTTCTCCGTTCTCTACACTGGCTCTCTGTAGCAGCTCGCATACAGTTCAAGACCCTGCTGCTAGCCTATAGGGCAGTGAAAGGAACAGCTCCTTCTTACCTCCAGGCTATGGTCAAGCCTAACACGCTGCCCGACCACTTCGCTCTGCTGCCTCAAGGCGACTGGTTGCCCCGTCGCTCAGAGGCCCCTGCGGCCAATCTACATGGTCACGGCTCTTCTCTGTCCTGGCCCCACAGCGGTGGAATGAACTCCACACTGATGTCAGGACAGTAGTGTCGCTGCCCATCTTTCGCTGAAAACCCACCTCTTCAAGAAACGCCACCCTGACCCTTCCTCTTAGCACTTGCTTATTTGTTTCACTTATTTGTCTCATTTGTTTAAATAAAAAGTAGGTAGCTAACTTCTGCACTTTTACCTTAGCACTGGTGTCTTACATGCTTGTTTAGGAAGGAAATGCACTTTCTGTTGAGTAGTAGTTCTTTTGCCTATCTATGTTGAATGCACTTATTGTAAGTCACTTTGGATAAAGGCGTTTGCTAAATGCCTGTAATGTAATGTCTATTTTCTTTCTTTTCTGGCCTCCTTTCTGAGATTAGCAGGCAGTAAATGTGTCACACTGAGACCAAGGTATGGCTCTGAGGGAGATCTCTGCTCCGTTTCAAATCATCTGTTAGATGGAAGGAGAGAGAGATAGGGCACTGAGTTTTTTTGTCTATTCCCCACTTACCTACAACCATCTGCCCCAAGGCCCAGCCCACTTAACCAAACTAAAAGCCTTTAGGAGAAGGAGTGGGCCTTTGGATTCAGGGGGCATGTTGAGGCTTTCCTTTGTGTATTACCAACAATCCTTTGGTGTACAGCCCAAATGGCAATGCTCACTTGAAGGATGTGCTCAGATTCTCATTTAACAATTTTATGTTAAAACAAGATTTGTTGCCTAGCACTAACAAAGAGGCAAAGGCTGCAATATATCAAGATTAACTTAATTCCAACGAAAGAAAGACATTGTAAGAAGAAATGAAAATGGAATGTAAAAGAGTCTGTTCTTAACTCTCTATTATATCTGTCATTTATATTCCTGGGGGGGAATATTCCTTGATCTCTCAGTTCACCTGTTCAGTCTTCTATACTGTAACTGATATAGGGATAGCCAGCTGCTGGATGTGGGAAGCCTCATTGTTGGCTCATTACAAACTGAATCCAAACTCTGTTAGACATGAATAATCCCTAGCTGTGTGCACAGTAGCTACTGCGAGCATTCACCTGGCATTTCATGCATTTCCTACCAATATGGGACAATCACCTACCATTTGATTACAAACACCTGTTGTTTGCCGACTAACGGTTGCACAGCATAGTAATCAAATACAATGAATAGAGGAGAATACAAATGTCTTGGATAGTCTTGCAAAAATTGCTTGTGGTCCAGGTGACTTTGAGAGATTAAATCATGCAGTGAAAGGCAAAGCTTTGCTCTGTCAGTGTGCCAGGGAGTTGGTGGCACTCAGGTCCCCAGTCAAATGACACCAAGCCTCTGAAATCCCAGTCTGTTTGCAGGATATTGGGCAACGTTGTTCATGACACATGCACCCTTCTGGAACACCCTGAAATAGCAGCACATATGTTGAACGCGGCTCCTGCTAGAATGTGGCGTGTCTGGCTCAAGCCCAGTCCCGTCAGCCCATACAAGTCAAATGCGTTTCCTCCATTTCCCACAGTTATGATTTGGTTCCATCTGTTCTCACTCAGCAAGGTGCTGTAGACATTACTGGGCACCCAAGGTTGAGGAAGCATGGCGGCTGGCGACCTTTGTGTAATACACAATGTGTGTTTCTGACAAATATCAATAGCTAGTATCCTAACAGCAAATAAAACTAGAGTGGAAGCTGGGATCTTTATAGAAACAAAAGCCTGAATACCTTACAGACTCCATGAGCTAGAAGAAGAAGATAGCTTTAAAACTGCCAATTACCTCCGAAGGCAAAATATCAGATCCTTATTTTGGCATTTGACCGCAGTGAACATTTTTCTTTATCACATTGTCAGATCTTATGACTGGCATGCAGAGTGGAAGTTCAGAATTCCAAGAAATGACATAGATTCAACTTTGCAAACCGATCACTGGGTGTGTGCAGACAATATACTCTTCTCATCGCGTTGGGGTGGAGGTAATTATGGTCGATGTATCTAAGTGAATTTGGCCACTTATTGAACCTCTTTGTCTGAGTAGTGTCCAATCAGATGTGATAACGAGCAGAGGAATCCTCCCATGCTGTGCTGATGTGTGTTGTAGGAAGCATCTGGCCTTCATCAATGCTCAGGCCCCTGTGAGACTGTCACTTTGCAAACACTCATGTCACTAAGCAGGAGGCATATTACTGCAGGAATTAAAGTCTTCCTGTCTGTATAATCCAATTTTGAAATCCATTTTACACTTGTAAACATGTATGAAGGAAACCTGGAGTGGCAACAGCCTTTTTTAACTTTGTGTACAAAAGTGAGTGGGTGGAGGATTCTCTAATATCAAAAACCTTCAAAAGCTCAGTCAATCCGTTTGTGGGTGAAAATGTTGTAAATCCAATGAACTGAGGGCAAATCTTAAAACAAACAGTGAGGTGACTGCATTTTAACAGAGGGCACCATACTACATTTACAGATGGAGGCTTTAATTCCTGAAAAAATTACGAGATAAATAGTTTTCATTTCACAGCAAGAGAATGCTTTTGGCCTCTCATGCCATGCCATGTATTAGCCATGCTGTAAAATGACACACCAAATTTAAGTCCGGGCTCTTGACTGTGACAGCACAGCCTATTATTCTGTAATCAGGTTTTTCCTCCTGTTCACTACACAAGTAATATTTGTTGAAAAACAGAAGTTGAGGCCGTTACAATGGGGCATTGGGAGGAAATATGATCCACTGTGAAGACCCTGAAGAGAAGCTGAATTTGCACTAAAGTGTTTCCTTCTTGTGTGCCATACTCTCAGTGGTAGTGTAGCCTGGCTGCCATGAGCAGTTACTCTTGAACAAAGGGTGAAGTGTGTGGGAGCGCTTCCATGAAAGGTTGTAATGCATTCATTTTTCTCTGCTTATACTGGAGCCAGGCCAGAAATAGTCACTCTGCCAGTGATTTCATTACCAGTCCTAAGCATATGTATTTATTTAGCGACATTAGAGTTGGAGTTAGCTCACTGTGCAAGCGAGAGACATCGGCACTCAGCCTGCGGTTTTTTAATAAGATGTGTACTCAGTTTGTGTTCTAATTAGCATCATACAGAAGTCGGCTAATGCACATTTGAGTTGACATTAGTTATATTATTTAACATTATGGGTTTTAAGAAAACACACATTTTCACTGATCACCAGCTGTTGGGCCAATTGAATAATTAAGAATTTAATTAAGCTTCAGTTTGGATCACTATCTAACATAGTCAAGCCTCGTACTTTAAGTATTACTAGAAGAGACCAAATAGGAAAGGATAGTGTGCAAGAACTAAGAGATGTGAGCTCTCTCATGCGCTAGAATGGAAAGTTCTGAAGTGGCTTATCCATTTGATCTCTGAATCCTCCAGTTCCACTTCACAGAGTGGGCTGTTATTTTTCTGCTTCCCTTTATTATACTGCCGATTCCAGTCCAACCCTCTAAGGTATGCAGCATTTCAGTCCGTATGATCCCCTCGGACTGCTCCCCTCATCATTGCCAGCATGTAATACAATACATTCTATTGACTTCTTAGGAAGCAGCTCTCACAGAGAATTGATCATGTTGCTTTGGCTAAAAGCAGGCTAATTTTACTCAATGGTGCACGAGTCAAAGTTAAATGAAGCCACTGAACCGTGCAATATGGGAATGTTTCCCTCACTCTGTAACTCAATATTCTAACATACATGTTTCCATGTTGTGTGTACACGACTGATAGTGGGTTGCCGAGAATCGGAGTTGGCTGCACCATTAAAGTGAGGGGCTCAGCACAGACCTGTGTTCACTAAACCATAAAAGCAAGCCATATATCATCCTGTATGACACAATCAATGCTGCCTTTTGCAAGGCCCTGGCATTTAAATATATTATAACCATCAAGCTAGCCAAGCACGCAGTGATGACAGAAGACATCAAAGGAACCAGTATCACTGAAAGTTTGTTGAAAAGATGAATTCTGAAATGTGTCTGCATTGGTCGTCAGGGTCTGGTGAACACACCACTGTGTCATGTCTCCTTTGGTGTTAATATGGAGGTCTGTTATTTGAGACAGTCAGGAAATAGGCTGACAGTCAGATCAGCATCTCAGCATCCATCCTGCTGAGGCTGACATTTAAATACATCACTAATTTCCACCAACACAGGACTGAAACACAATTAGGGCAGGGCATCATGTTTCAAAGCACTTGATCATCAGTATACTATAAAGCCTGGTAATTCAGTTAAAGGCCATAACAACGTTACACAGAGCAAATATAGGGTCAAGAAAGATTATAGTGGGAAAGTGAGAACTGTATTACCTTCAGCAAATCCTCTGATAGTAATTAGGATGACAAATGACATAGAGATTACATGTCAAACCAAATGTAAGTCAAAAGCAAGTTAGCCCTCTGAGTGAAGTGTTTTTTTTCATTTCTATATGAGGACATTTAACAATCTCTATTGGTAATCATGCATAACAAAAGCTATTTACAAGTATATAATTCTCTGTAGAGCTGTGTCTACATGGAGGGGTTAGTGATATTAACTCAGTGTAAGAGATGGTCTCACATATCCTTGCCAACAGCTCATTGTTTCAGACAGTCTCATCACGTAACATTTATCCCATAGTGTGTCGTCATGGAGAAGACAGGTCCTTAAATCACACATCCAAACTCCATTATACACAAAAATACACATCAGCTATCACTTCCTCCTCACTCGTTGATTCCTTTGCTTAGGGATGGTTTATGAAGTGCACTCGCTGTAAGCGAATGCCATTGGTATACGCTAGAGAGCGTAAGGCAGCGTTTAATCAATTGTAATCGCATCGTCGCTTTCAACTTAATGTCAGCTGAGGCTCCTGATGGTGCACAGTATGAACATACTCTTCAGACACACACACACAAAAGCCCATCTGATTTACTTCTTTGTACACATTGTGCTGACACTGAAAATCACACTATGCATCACAAGGCCTGATGAATAGACCTGGTGTGAAGTTACAGTTGGGATGTAAACCTATGATATATGCTGGTTACAAAGCTGTATGAACCCCACTAGACTGCTTAAATAGAAAATAACATTCAGGTTACTTTCCAGTAGCCGTATTCCTGTGTATGAACCTATGGAAAAAATTTGCCAGTACACAACAATGCTGTGTGAGTACTTAATGAAAATCTACCCATTACACACTGGACTTACAAGTGTGTAATAAAGACAATAAAATAATGAAAGCAAAAACAAGACTTTGCTGGATATACTCCAGTGTCCTACATAGTGCCGTCAGTCAGGCCACCTCTCCCGTTCAGTTGTTCATATTAACTGGATATGAAAACTCACAAGTAATATCAACCATAAACACTGGGCTATTCTTAAACTGAATCCAAAAT
>OOFE01017413.1:0-20559 GCA_900323365.1 Monocentris japonica
GTTGAAGAGGTCTGAAAGGACTTAACAGAGTGGAGGACATAGCAAGCCTACATAATCTGCCTAAGGTAGCCTAAGCTGGCCGGCACCACCAGCCTAAGGCGCTCTATGAAGACAAGGAAAAACTCCCAGAAAAACCCTACAGGTAAAAAACATTATGACAATATTTTCCATAGAGTTTATAAAACCAATTCATGAAGCGGGACGCACTGATCTAACACCACACTGCAAGTCTGCAATAGATTTTCCACTCTACAGCCCAGCGATGAATCTCTTTCTTGTAGGCCGTACACTTTCTCTCCTAGGCCTATGGTTTCAAATGTCTCCATGTAGATGGGAGCAGAGGAGGGCTGGTCACATTACCATTGCGATAGAGCAGCCGTAGCCTGACGGAAGCCATAGAGGAGATCAGGGTGGAAGCTCTGTACTCGGTCTCTAGGTGATCACTAATGCCAGACAGGGCCTGGAGCACTTTGGCCACACTGCCTCTGGCCAGAGCAAAGGCCAGCAGGGTCAACTCTGCATCAGGGCTCACACAGCAGCTACACAAGGGCAAAGAAATGAATTCAAGTTAGTACATCCAATGAGCTCCAAAGGTGTTTGGACAGCAACAGGACTTTGACTCTGACAGTAAGTTCTAAGTGCAGACTGTCATTAGTTTCAGGGTGTTTTCAGCCATATCAAATGACCAGTTAAAAAACTTGTAGTTGGGCAGACTAGGTATATTTTTCATGTGGTCAAAAAATCCTAATGTGTAATGACTTCTTAAAATCTGTCACCCATAAACATCACAAGATTCTTGATATATTTTGGTCATTTTTTCTCTTATTATCTCAGAATTCAGCTTAGTTCAAAATGAATCTGAAGCATGATAGACCACATTGTTGGGGTAAATGTAAACAAGTGGAAATGAAGAGAGGCTAAGTTATCAATCCAGCTTCAAAACATCACACTCTAGCAATAAGTGAGAAATATGACCTAAGAATCTGATTCTAACAGACTATTAACTATTGTAGCTGCAGCAATTCCACAGTTTGATTCAGAAATTCAAGCTTGATGTATATCAGGCAAAATGCTTTTTGTTTAAGGATTAAATGATTCACCTGAGCACCCTAATGTTAGTTAATGGAATGGAGATAGCATGTTATCATCCCACTGGATCAATGTTTTTGATTTTAGCCTGTTACTCATTGTCATGATGTCAGCATGATGAGCTCAGTGTAGCGGTGATGTGTCAGTGTGCTGATGTAATCCCAGGAGAGGATAGGTCATTACTCTGCTATCCTGAGGAGAAATCCATCCACCTCCTCCAGGATGTTCATAGAGAAGAACTTGGGGAACTCGGTGGATGACGGTGTTAGGGACAATGGCGGCATGTGCTGTAAGGCTTTTCTAGGAGAAGAACAAGACACAAACTCCTCAGAACCACAGCATTGGACAAGTCTAAACACTTCCACCACAACAACTTCATGAGTTATATGTGAAAGTGCATCGTGCACAAGCAATGATTTACTAAAACATACGATCAGATCCCTTCATAAACAGCATTAGAAGTGCATCTCACTGTGTGCTCTGAAGGACAGTCTGCGCCAGTACAGGGTTGGTCTCCATGGAGGCGGTGACCAGGGAGGTGAGGAGAGACAGGTACCAGATGGCAGAAGCGTCCGAAACAGACACATCTTTACTCTTGGTGATCTGATAGCCCAGGGTCTTAAGGCCATGAATCCGCGTGTCACATCCATCGCTCAGGCATCGCTTGATGTTGATTTGGATGTCTGGGGTTTGGTGCAAAGACAATGTGGTTAGCACGCTAATGAAATGCATCATGCAAAAAATGTTATCACAGTTGCTTGTCTGTTTAATCTTCTGAGGGAAATAATAAAGACATAAAATAGAAATTGGACTTAAGGAGTCACACATCATTCAAAAATTCAAACCCCATGTCAGCCCTGCCTTGCTGAACTGTCCTTGAGCAAGGCACTGAATTCCTACCAGCTCTATAGATGCTGTTTTTACCTCCACCAATGAAGTTGGAAGGAGGTTATGTTTTCACCTGTCTGTTTGTTTGTTAGCAAGATATCTCAAAAAGACACAGATGGAATTGGCTGGAATTTGGTGGATAGCTAGCTCTTGGTCCAAGTATCAGTTCTGGTGGTGATCTGGGATTTCCACTATTAGACGATGCTCGTTTATTAGCCATAACTATTATGCTGCATTGATATGCTGCTGAGAAAATCAGAAAATCTAAGCCCGAAGACAAATGGTACACCAACATAAAACGTTATGGAGGCTGCAGCTTTGAAGGTTGGCGGAGGTTTGCACTCTACCCTTCTAGTTTTGTTCTTCTTTTTAAAAGGAGTGTGTCTTTATTTAGACAGCGGGAAAGTAGCAAGGGAGACAGAGTAAGAGAAACACACGGGAGAAAGGTCTGGCTGGATTTAATCTTAGGCCAGAGGGAGCACACATGTGGTTCCAGAAGTGAGAGGCTTAACCACTCAACCACTTAATCACTCAACTATCTCTGGACACAAGGGTGCTGTTTTGTAGCTGACCTCAGTGCAGGGGGCAAGCGAAAAACAGAATTTCCCTTAATCAAGTATCACATCTGACAACACACAGGCACATGATAAGTGAGCAAAACTCAACAGGCTGACAGATGGTGACTCACAGGGGTGTGTGATGTTGGCATTCTCCAAGAGGGCTACGTAGCCTGTGACATTGCTGGGGATACGGATGTCTCGGATCTCCTGCAGGGAGCGTCGGTTCTTCCCCACGGCGACAGACACCAGCTGAGGCATGTAGCTGTGGTCATTGGAGGCCACAGCAATGGCCAGACGTCTCAACACCACGTCTGGTTTAATTTTTAACCTGGAAACAGCAAGGAGATGAGGGCCCACTTTAAAATGGATGGTATATACAACAAAAACAAATAAACTCCCTGCGTTCTTGCAATGCTAGTGGAAATACAGAACAAAAACCCCACAAGTCAAGTATCAGATACTCTGGTGCAGGTGAGCAGTCAGTTTCCAAGTCTTCAGTCATACATGTGCCAGAACAGACGCTCTTGCCTTATCCAGTGCGATCGTGCACTGCCGTCCGACTGCCAAAAGGATGCGGTTTCCCCATTAGTCATCTTGTAAATATCAGTGACGTTGGATGAAGCTTCTATGGCGCTGTAACACTGTGTGACCACTTTGACCTTGTCCACCTCGGGATCACGGTTCAGCTCTGCTCTGTACTGGATGTCTAAATCTGAGAGGAACAAGAACAGATTGGGAGGCTAATGAGACAGACTATAAGGATTGTCAGATGTGTAACTGTGAGATAGAGGAGCAACAGGATATAATGTTGTTAGTGTTGCCACAACCCTAAAATCCAAATTGTTAATTTGCTCATTCAACACTGGCTGGCCATGCTCCACCGTGGCAGTCTCTGGTGTTCACCTTTCTCCTTCTGCAAGATGAATTCCAAGAAATCCTGGACCACAGTGGACCTCATGGTGCAGATGCTGTTGTAGCCCTCTAAAAGAGGGAAAGGGATGGCACTGCTGGGAATACGGTTCCTGTGCAGGAATTTCAGGATCTTGGAAGCATGCGCCCCTAACCTGTCTTTGGACCTGGAGAATATGTCTACAAAACCTGGGAAGAAACAGAAGAAAAGTGCTTTGAAAAATAATTTTCTACAGTGGGGTCCAAAAGTCTCAGTTGATACTTGAATACATTATTTACAACTGATACAAATCAACATTTTTATATCTTTGAGAAATGGTTGTATGAAATTGTTCACACCATTTGGTAAGGTTTTCTCAGATTGTATTTATATTTCATTCAAATATTAAACACATCTATGCTCCTAATACAGTGTGAATTGTTTTGGTCTTTTACCAACTAATTCCAGATATTTACTAAATGAATATGGTCCTCTATGTGTTGTTGTCGCTACTGCTAGTGCTTTAACTTTGAAAAAGGACTTCCGTTGAAAAATATTTTTAATTATTTAATCTTGTTTGAAAAATATCATTTGACTAAAGATTTGTATTCATTTTTGATAAATGATGAAACAAAAGTTATTGGTAGTGGACTCAGACTTTTGGACCCCATTGTATGTTAACTCCTTCGCCACCTGTCAACAACAACTAGCCTTCAATTCAAATATGGCTGACCTTAGTCATCCCAATAAACAAATGATTTCTCCTACCTGGGGTTAGTGAGCATGCCTGGAGTTGTCTTATCACATGACTCAGCTCTCCCTGTAGATTAGCTCCATTAGAGTTCTTCAGAGCCATGAGCATGCTCTCCACATCCACTACCCCATCCCCCTCTGCATCAAACTGACCAAAGGCCTGAAAGGGGGACACAGACAGGGTAAACCAGGCAACAAAACTTGATGATACCATAGTCCCATAGCACACCAACAACAGACCCTATGGCTGGACATAGACAAGAGGCATCAAACATGGCAACACAAAATGACTTAATAACTTACAATCTTCATTATAATGACATACCAAATGATCCTGTTACTATGTTATGTACATTTTACATTTGGTGTCATTGCAGAGCTTAAGCTATTCTTTCCCATCTAAAGAGGCAGGTAGTTGTAAGTGAGGGGAAGGCACTTTGGAGTTGGATTTTTGGATGAGACAATGTCAGCTATTGTATTTAAACCATACCTATGGCATTCTATGCCCACCCACACAAAGCCAAACACTAACCCATTCATCTGTAGCCTTTGGTTGAACAACAAAAATCTAGGCCTACAAACAGACAAACAAAGGTGACTGCCAACTACTGACAGTTAATTGTCTCATGGTACACCTGTAAGATTTTCACAACATGCAACAGATTATTTCACTCATCTCTGATTCTGATGAATAGGCCCCACATCAACGTTGCCCACTTTTGTAAAAAAAGATATGCATGATATAGTCCACACTGTTGACATTTCAAATAACTCAAGTGCCCGGAACGTTGTTCTGGTATGTGTGAAAAATATTGTACCTCTTCACACTCATCTCTCGGAGCATCTCTGCTCTCCAACATCTCACAAAATTGTTCCACATTAACAGACTCTTCTCCTCGGCTTAACCGGTCCTCCAGCCACCGCACCAGAACACCCTCATTCCCGGCCAGGACAGACTCTGGAATGGCGACCCCCGAGTCGCTAATGCGAGCCGCCGCTTCCCTCAGTTTAACTTGTTCTAAGAGTACCCCGGGGCTGGGTGGTCCACCTGTGGGTACAGGAGGGTTATTCGACCCCCTTCCGCTTCTTCCTGAACCGGAGCCTCCACCGCCTCCAATACCGACGCCAGTGGCCGCAGAGGCCGGGCTGTCTTCCGCGAACCCAGGACTTTCCGTTTCGACTTCTTCCTCGTCGCCGCTGCCTCCTCCGCAGCCGCTCTCTGCGTTCCCCATGTTTGTTTCAGCGGCCTAGAGCTTTCCTAATTTATCTGCGGCCCAGTTGGTGTCAGTTTTGAAACAGCTACAAGAGTCTGTACACAGACCTCTCTAACCTAGAGCTCTGCTGTTCACTACTACCGCATTGACGTACAGTACGTCATCCAGGCTGCTGCGTCATTTGCGTCATGCCCCGAGCATGCGCTGTGCGATTCCAATCACGGAAGCCCTTGTTTCGTTATTTACAATTTAGAATCTGAGACGATGCAGCTGCAATATCTAGACGAGGAGGCTTGAATGAACATTATGTTTAGCTGTGTATTTGTCGCGTTTTTATCTGTGTTGCTGGCAGTGGTATTTATTCCTCGTGACTGGTCCACAAAATCTGGAAGTGAATTGCCCCCTGTGCGGCTCATAAGCAAGCATGAATTATCACTGTACAACGGCGAAGAAGGCAGCAAGGGCCTTTACCTAGCTGTACTTGGGCAGGTTTTTGATGTACACAAGGGACAAAAGCATTATGGACCTGGTGGTGGTTATCACTTTATGGCAGGTGATTCCCGTGTTGCAGTTACTTTAACACTGGAACTTAAGAGTATCCTGTAGAGATAATTGCACCAATAATAATATATTTATATGTGTAACATTCAGTCCCACCCTTACCAACCTCCACAAACCAGGGTTCCTGCATCAGTTTCCAGCTAACCCCTGGCTTCACCTGATGCTGACTAGGCATTACTTAGAAAATAAATCAACATTAGAAACATGAAATATCAAACAATAGCACATAAACATCCAAAAACTTCAATTTAATGTATGTATTTTCAGGTAAAGATGCCTCGCTGGCCTTCATCACTGGTGATTTCACAGAAAGTGGACTGAGTGATGATGTGTCCAGTCTGCCCCCGTTGCAGGTGGTGGCCCTGTATGACTGGCTAGCCTTCTATCAGAAGGACTACAACCCTGTAGGTGAGTTATATGATGTTATACAACTTCTATGTTATGTACCCATACATACGGCCATCCATACCAATCTGTAAAATACCAATTCTAGCCTTAGTCTTGTGTTTTAGGTCGGCTGATTGGCCGATTTTACACTGAGAGTGGGCAGCCCACAGAGGCCCTCCTTCAGGTAGAGGCATCACTAGTGGAGGGCCAGCGACTCAGGGCCCAGTCCCAGGCTGAGAGGGAACACTTCCCAGCCTGCAACTCAGAGTGGAGTGCTACCAAAGGAGGAAGGGTCTGGTGTTCCACCAAGAGGTACGGAAATAGTACCGTAAGCAGATATTCTTGCAGAGTCAAATAAGGAGGGGCCTAGAAGGCATATGGATGTAATGGATCATGTCATACACTAGTGGGCGCAATTGGTACGAATCATAAATATTTAGCTGGAGTGACTTGTTTTTCATCTCTCCAGTGGGGGAGTAGAAAGAGACTGGACGGGCGTCCCCAGGAAGTTCTTCTCTGCTGGCTCCAGTGGTTCCCGCTGTGTCTGTGTAGAAGACCCATTGGTGGAAAACCCCAATCTGCAGGAATACAAGGGCTGCCCTCCACATGCTGACTCATGTCCTATTGAAGAGTAGTGGGCTCTGGGCTGGTTCTGAAGACAGAACTAGTTATGAGACTCCAGTCAATACCACAATCTGAGACTCAGGGACTTTTTTTTTCCTTCAGTAAATTAGGGATTAATTTATTAAAAAAAAAAAAAGAGAAAAGAAATCACCTAAGGCTGTGGAGTGGAGGAAGAAAGAAGAAAACACTACACCTTATTCTTGTTTTGATGACCTTTATGTAAAGTTGTCCTCCCTTTCTCTAAAAGGATACACCAGGAAGAGACAGGCTAGATATCTGAGCATACAGATACAATACAATGTGCATAAAAGATTAAACAATGTGCATAAAAGATTAACAGAGGCAAGATTTAAGTTTGTCACAATGACAAGCACAAACTGCATTAAGTACAAAACAGTTGTAGTGGTCAAAAATATCACACATTTATCTGTACAATTTAACAATACCTAAAGTGGCCCCACTACCTGGCCATCCCTCCATTCCACATTCTCGCAAATGATCAGAAATGTCATATACTCTTGATAAAGTGCACCTGTTAGGCTTAGAAATCAAGAAGCATTTAATGTGATGGGTCAAGACAACAACTTGACTTGAGGCAACATACGTCAGATCATGTTCACAACTTCCAAGAAAGACCTCATGACAGGCCAAAAATGGAACGTAATCCTTTGGTGACTGATTTTGGAGACATGATTATGACAACATTAACATGTAAAGGCTACAAATTATATGACATGCGTAGGCATAATAGGTATTTTTGTAACTTCATTATGATTATTTTGTGTTTGGGAAAATGTTTTAATTCCTTTCTTGTGATAAAGGCTTTGTCAGATCATATTTTCCCCATTTGCAGAATTAAAAAATTAGCTTTACCATTGAATCATCTGGTTTGATACTCATAGATGGCACATAGTTCCAATCATGTTGAAAAAAGAAATGTTTCTCCAAATCAGAAATTAAATTTAGCAATTTCACATCTTTATCCAGTTGTGCCAGTTATAACTGTAAAGTAATACAGTCAATCTTACCAATAAATTCTGAATCTCTATTTCGCATGGATTTGAACATGTCTATAAAATCTGTTTATAATATGAAAAAAACAAAAAACAAAAACACACACACCCTCAAGTCATGTCCCTTAAAATCCTACAGGTCTGTCATATTTCACCCAGTCAGCACAAGATGAAGTGAAAGATGAAGGTTATGAGAAGAAGACATGCTGATAGCACAGCACTCCATAATCCAGGAATCTGTAGCCATTTTTCATTCAGAGGTTTACTCTGCACTTGGTTGGCAACAGCCTCTGTCTTCATCCATGTATTCATACAGTGCCATGAAGTGTTCATCGGTGGACAGATCATATGGTGAGAAGGCTTGATGCTGGAATGATCCATTATTTGTTCTCAACACAGAACAGGGTAAACGCCTCTGAAAGCTGATCTGATAATCAAATTCATCAATGAATTGATGATCACAGCGATTGCTTGCTAGTGGTAACTTGATCTAATCATTGCAAATGCTATTGAGCCTGGAAACACAATCTGATTAACATCTGCCCTTCAGCAAACTCAGTTCAGCAGTCACCAAGCTGGTGAGCTTCTCATTTCCACTTTCACATGATACTTGGATCAAAAACAAAAAAAAAGACTATGTTTCAATTTCTACTTGAAAAGTCCTTCTAGAACATTAATAGTTTTTGATAGACTGGAATAGTATAGAAGTGGTGGTCCATAACTGTCCAGAGATCTCCTGTTCCTATGTCCTGCTACTGGTGTCCCTTCTCCTGACATGCCCCGGCATAGCCAGCGCGGGAGGATGGAGGGTAGCGGGGCCGCTGCATTAGGATACCCCTCCCAAAGTTAGCACATCAAAGCAGATGTCACACACCCTCACAGGCTTGTTCAAGTCAAACTTGATGATGGGGATCTCCTTTATAGAGCACTTGTGGCACAGCAGGCGCCCACAGTGGCGGCTGGAGTGAGTCATGGACGAGGATGAGAGATACAGTATTAGGTGTATAGTTTGACTAAATATGCAGACATGATTGAAACAATTAAAAATCATTATTGCATAAATAAGAAAATTGTTAGTACTAACCAGTGATGCTTCCGTGTTGTAACACCAAATTTGGCAGCACATTCATAGCAGTTAGACCCATCACACCATGGGGGCTCTTTGGACAACATATCTAAACAAACAAAAAAAACAAAAAAAACATTGAAAGAATTATTACCCAACCTTTCAGCTGCGGTTTAGATTTTGGTAATGGTTATAAAACTGACCTAGAAGGCGGAAGAGCAACTGTTTGGTGGCCACTTGGTAGTTGAAGATGTTGATGCCCTGATTGTTGTTGACGCCCAGTCGAGCCCCAGCCCTCACGATGGCACGACACAGGTTAGCGTTTCCTTTCATGTAGGCCAGAAGCAGAACTGCAACATCACAAGGAGACGTTCTATCACAAGAGCACTACTTTTCTGCTTTGACTAACAGAAACAAGTAAGCCAATTCCAGTCACAGTGATCCTCTACCTGTGTTTCCTTCATTATCTGGTTTGTCCAGAGGGTATTCAGGCATGCACTCCAGGAACAACTCAAAAATGGCGGCAGCATTCTCTTTCCCATAATGCCCCAGGACGTGCATTGGTGACTGACCCCTGAGCAGATGAAACAATCAGAGGATAAGGAGATTCACCAAGACATCTTATGTTCTTTGCATATGTTTATATAACCCCCATTGGCTATATTCTATTTAAGACTTTATTTTTATTATCTTGTCACTATTTTGCTGCTGCAATGAACCAATTTCCCCATAGGCACCATTCAAGTTTCATTTCATCTTATCTCAAGGAAGGTTTGGCTGTGAAGAGACTGAGTGTACCTGAGATTGAAGGCCTCAGCGTCAATATTGGACTCTGTGAGAAGGGCTCGGACATTGTTAAGGCGACCCTGCATCACAGCCAGGTGCAGAGCTGGAGAGATCACAGGAAGAAGTAAGAAAATACAATGTTATGCACATATATCCAATGTTCATGGGACAAAATTTGGAGGAATGGAATTTTTGGGGCTCGTACCAATAACCAAAAAATTAAAAGCAATCATCTAGATTCTGGTCCAAAACCAGTCCAGTGTTAATATATGTTAAAAAGGCCATAGTTTGAATTTGTTTTAGAGTAATAACATTCTGCTCTGATGGCAATATTAGAGAGCAGTATTTGAAAAGACATGCCACCCCATTGCATGATGGCTAAGAGCCCATAGCTCAGCTGTTATGTTTCCCCAGAATGGTAGAGTTCAATGAGGGATCAGAGCATAGTTAGACCTCCAAGCTGATTGATCAGCTGTCATTTAGAATAAAAATTGGTCATTTTCCATCACCATTTGAGCAATAGGAGCATCGCAGATTAAAAAGTAAAAAAGAAACGTGTTAAGTTACCATTGCTGCCATTCTCATCCTCAGCAGCAAAGTCTACTCCATTCTCCAGTAACACAGAGCAAATAGTAGCCAGGTCCTGCTGGGCAGCCAAGTGTAGGGCCGTCTGTCTGTGTTTGGTCAGCTCATTTACTTTGGCCCCAGCAAGCAGCTGGAAGCAGAGGCAGATGCACATACACACACACACACACAACCTTATCAAATGCACCACCGTTCCAGCAATACTTAAATTGGTATGGCCAGTAAATACTGAGGACCCAAAAAAAATCTGCTATTTTACCAGATTGCGGACAATAATCTCAGACCCAGCCTGGACAGCCAGGTGGAGAGGCGTGAGTTTGGCTGTGTCCTGAACCCTGGAGTTAACATTCGCCTGGACACTGATCAGGAACAGGACACTTTCGATATCAGAGTTCTGGACAGCCACGTGGAGGAAATTCCGCCCTTTGTTGTCCACCTGGGCAGA
This sequence comes from Monocentris japonica, assembly GCA_900323365.1. NCBI lineage: Eukaryota > Metazoa > Chordata > Actinopteri > Trachichthyiformes > Monocentridae > Monocentris > Monocentris japonica. Next base: position 10,861 of record OOFE01017413.1, read on the forward strand.
GAGAAAGAGGTTTGAGGTCAGAAGAGCTTCATAAACAGAGCAGTCAGTTAGCTGTACATCTTTGACACTGGTGTTAATAGGACCCTGTAGAGGGCTACCTGCTCAGCAGCCCCCGGCTCCCGTTTGAGGATAGCCTCTGCAGCCTTGTTGTTCTTGTGGGTCATGGCACAGGCAAAGGGGGTCATGCCCTGACGGTCACGTATGTTGAGACGAATGTCCGGATGGGAAATGAGCAGCTGGATAATGACACCGTGCTGGTTGCTAATGGCAACATGGATGGGAGCTCGGCCCTCTGCATCCTGGGGGAAATGAACAGACACAGGATTAAACACTAAGAAAAGGGCACATAACTGGCTCAGGACAAGCTGAAATGCAAGTCCCTAACTCAGTGATGAGTAACCGCTCGTTAACTGTATGCTTTAGTGAACAAAGAGTATATACTGTTAGCTGTATGAGAGATGGCTGGACCCAGTGACAGGGTGGGACGGACCTGTGCGTTGACATTGGCCCCAAACTCCAGAAGGCACTGCACCACCTCCTCCAATCCCCAGCTGCCTGCCAGGTGGAGAGGCGTCTGTCCATCTCGAGCCTCCTCATCTCCCTCCCCATTAGGGCCCGGCTGCCTGGGGCTGTTCACATCACAACCACTATATACACATGAGGGACAAGCAGAGAGTTAGACAGCTAGCTCCATCTACCTGGTTTAACATAAGGGCTACAGACTGCTTGTTATCTGTTTATTTTTTTCTTAGCCCAGAGACATTTCAGTTAGAATTGATGATTCACTACTTTCTTGCCATAAAGGAGTTTGTAATTTGTGATGTCATACCTATATACAGCTACATCAAGAATGAATTACAGAAGATGAAAAATATGACAATGACAGTGCCAAAGTTGATTTTTTTTTTTAGGAGACATACAGCAGATACATCTCCTGCTTCACAAATATTTGAACTAGTGTAAGATAAACCTCATTGGGGGTAAAAAAAAAAAATACTAATAGTAGCTTCATGTTGGACGTCGTCATCAATCACAATTCACGTCCTTTGTTAAATAAATAAGATCTGCATTCTGAAAGGGAGCGTTATTCCACTTTGAATTCTTGCACAGTTCCCTTTTGACCTTGGTGGCATACTGTGAGGTGTGTGGACTAAGAACAGGTAGATTGTGATTGACATGAAATTATCAACTCTGGTTCTCTCTGATAACCCTTGTCTTACAGCAACTGACATACTTTTATCTCTGCTGTACAAACAGTCCATATTGACAGTCCATACCATACCGCCTTTGAAAATCATCCAGAAACAGTGTAACAATGTATTATAATACAACCCCAGTGAGCAAATCACTGGCCTCAAAAAAGACGGCCTTGGCAAATGTTTCATTATATTTCTATCTCGTATCATAATTTTAAAGTGGCTAAAAACTGAGACCTTATCTTTGATGTTTGCTGTGCATTTTTGCCCTTGTCTATAATATTGACAATTTAGTATGTGAACTGTTGGCTGGGAATAAAGTAAAATGCCTATCCCAAGCCCAGCTGGTGAGTGAAAAGTGGCAGACCTGCGGATGAGGAAGCAGGCTGAGACCTCATTGTTCTCATCCACAGCCCTGTGCAGGAGGGTTTGCTGGCAGCCTGAGGGCCCTGCGCTCCAACAAGTGGCATCACAACCATGGCGCACCTAGTGAGGACAAGCAGGGGATGTTTAATAAAAAAAAAAAAAAAAAAGTATTTATTTCCCAGCCGGAAATGGTTTCAAGATCATATTAGAGTGAAACCAACAATCGGAACGGAGTCGAAGGCCTGGATTACATCTCATCATCACATTGAAAAATTAGGTTTACGGTAAACAAGTACAGACGCTGTACAATGCCACCTAGCTAGGTGTGCAGCATTAACTGTTGCTGTAGTTGAACTTACTCCAGTCCTAGAATAACCCCATCATTCACCCAATGTATTATCATGAAGAAAAGAAACACTACTACATTGCTACGCTCCACTAGGTTAGCTGTCTATCAGTGCCAAAAGGTTTCATAAGCATTGGCCAAACTTAATCAATTCCATACCTGTTACGCAAAACTTCTTTGCTTACACAGATTAGAGACTGTAACACAGGGCGAGTGAGCATCACTCAATATGGAGGTGAGAGTGTGTCGTTTGGTGTTAGGGGTTAAGTATCTGATGACTGACTGTAAGATGTGGGCATCAAGAGCCAAATTCAGTGTAGGGAACAATATTATATATTGGCTACAATGGCAGTTGGCATTAATCCACATCTTGGTGAGTACACTACAGCACTCAGTGTTGGTCTTTATCCCTCATTCTAACACTGGATCTCCTACAACTAATGACCTTTATGTTGTACACCGGTATCAGTAGCACCTGCATTTGTAACCAATGGTCAGTGGCAACTGGCAGGCACTTTTCCTCCTGCACTTGCCTTCAGCCGTGCTTTAACTGAACTCTCCACTCACCTGCACCACATGTAACCACTGTCTTAGTCTATCAGCCATCTAAATAAGAGCCAATTCACATGCATGTATTTCTGCAGAGCATATGCATGCATCAACCATGTTACACACATATAAAGAATTAAGAATCATTTAAGTTACATAACAGTTATGAACTCCAGGACAGTTTATTGATTATAGACCAGAGCAATCCTAAATCGCTTTGTACGCACACGCACACGCACGCCTCACCAGTGTGGATGCAATGTCTTCCAAGCCGTTCTCCAGGGCCAGCCACAGCGGTGGGTTGCCCTTCTCATCCACCACAGACATATCAGCTCCCCGTGTACAGATGGCATCCACCACTAGGGGCAGCTGGTTACTGATGGCCAGCTGCAATGCTGTCTGACCATCCTGAGTCCTGAAAGGGGAAGAAGAAGAAGACATAATATATGCCAGACTTTAGTAAGAACCATTTTTACCATTTCCTTCAATAGAATTCAAGAGTGTTCTTAATGGGATACTGACAGTTTAATTCACACCTAAAATTTATGCTGTAATACTACAATCAATAAGCACGTCTATGTCCAGTTCCATACAAGGCTCAGGTTGCAGCGACACAAATGCATTAGAGATGAAGTGTGACCCAGGCGTTACCTAACGTTGATGTCAGCCTGATGCTCTAATAGGAACAGGGCACTCTTGCTGTCCTGTCTTTGGATGGCCATGTGAAGCAAGGTTTGCCCATTGGACATAGTGTCATTGATGGAGGCCCCTGAGCCCAGCAGCTGAGCTGCTATGGTGTGCATACCTGACATGGAAAGACTGTACATGTTATGGATCACATAAACACATCACCATGCACATTTGCAGCCAGTTTATCCAGTCCTGAGGAAATTTAATGTAGCAGAGATCACTGTGATAGAATCCCACCGCAAACACGTATGGATGACTGCAGAGATGTATTGTTGTTTAAGTGTACCTGTCCAGAGGGCCAAGCCCAGTACTGTCTGGTCCATGGAGTCTTTGAGGCTGAAGTCCGGAATGATCTGAAAGTTGTTGGTGGCATGAAGTGCATTGGCTGCAATAGGACCATCAAGGGACACAAAAGTGCATATATTTGAGGAACTTCAAGGACATCAGAGTGCAATATAATGGACATTATACATACACACCTACCCTTTTACTCAATAGCAACAATTGTGCGCTCGAAGAGGTAATTTAGCTTTGCACATTACTAAAATATCACAAGTCTATTCCTACTATTGCAAGTCCCTCAAATGCCCCCCAGAGGTGCTGACCTTTCTGCTCAAGGATGACAGAGACCACATCTGGGTGGTTGTGAGCAATGGCCATATGGAGGGGGCTCTGCAGAGCAACACCTTGGGCATCGTCAGGCAGGGCCTTCTGGGTCTGCAGATTGGGGTTGGCCCCCTGCTGGAGCAGCTCTGCTGTCAGGCTTGCTAAGCCACAGCGACATGCTGTATGGAGTGGGGTCTCATCCTGTAAAAGGCGGGTGAGGGGATAAATTACATTTTCACAATAGTTGAGAAATTAAATTTATGTACATCACATTTTTATAACAAGTCCTGCGGCATTTCAATATGTTCAAGGATGACCATTTCAATGCATACATTTCATGAAACATTGATGCATTGGTGCCCTGTGATGCAATATAGCCTGTGGTAATACAGAGGAATCTTGATTCACTATGATATATGGGTAGTGTGCACTTGATCCGAGAGCCTAAGCCAGCAGAGCCTATGTCCTTATTGAAGCCGGCAAATTCTCTTCACTCATTGCTCCCCTCCACAAGGAGTACAAGGTCAACTACAGAACAGCCCATCAGCAATGTGTGAATGTATAAATGTTAAAATACTCACCCATTTGTTGGCATGGTTGACCTTTGCCCCGTGAGTGGCCAGGAAGAGAGCAGCAGCCTCACTACCTGCCTGGGCTGCTCTCTGCAAGAGGCAGTTTCCTGGCAGGCAGAGGAAATGGATGATGAAAATGTACAACAGGCACAGCCACACTTCCATTCAGTCGTCCTGTAGACTGAGTTTATCAAACAGTACCTGTGGCAGTGTCAGGTGCATCTGGGTTGCTGCCTCTCTGGATAAGCTGAGCTGCAAAGCTGTTCTCGTCAAACGAAGTGCCATTCACCACCGGTGCATCATCTTCAAATGGGTTTACTGAGGGGTCTGAAGACACTGTGATATACTGCAGGGCCAGCCACAAAGCCGTGCTCCCCTCATGGTCCTTGAGCTCCAGGTCCAGGCTAACAAGAAAAAGACAGATAACACCAGGTTACACCAGGACAAATAACAAGAGTTCAATGATGACCAGGGTCACTTGAGGTGTTCTCAAATACAACTCACTGTTTGCACTGGAGGAGCTGGTTGAACACTGGCTCATTTCCTGATGCCACAGCTTCATGCAAAGGGGTTCTATAGAAGAGAAAAGAGAAAGCCGAGGTATCATCATACTGTTGCAGTCTAGTTGTGGGAGCAATGGGACATCTGTTCTCAAATATATTAATTTGGTTGGCCAAAAATGTCATTCTCAAACAAACATTTCCCCACCAGAGCAGAGACCTCTCTAGTAGTGCTGCCATTATAAAAAAAAATTAAAAAAAAAAAAGAGGCCATAAACTGCCACCAACCATGCAATCGTCGTGCCCACCTGCCCTTGCTGTTTTGCATGTTAGGGTTGGCTCCAGTCTTGAGCAGCGCCTCTGCAATTCGTGCCATGCCGCTCATGACTTCCCCAGAGTGTTTCTTGGGGCTAAAGGAACAGACCAGGTGCAGGGGGGTCTCCACTGCCCCTACTGTGGCTGCATTCACCTGGGCTGAGTGGCGGATCAGGAAGGTAGAGGCAAACTCATCACCTGGAGGGGGAGGGAGGAAGATTAAAAGGAAGGATAAAGCGTTGCAGTAGTCACGCAGTTGTTTGAAGTCTCTGCAAATCATCTATTACATGCAGTTTCCATTCATTAATTTGGTTGCCTCCCAGTTAGAAAATTGTCCCCTGCTAGAAAAATGTAAACGCAGGAAACCAAAGAAACAAAACCAAAGAAACACACATCAGTGTTTCCCATACATGGGCTCATCTGTGGCACACTGCCACAATATCGCCACAATATTATAAATCACAAAAGGAATTGAATGTTTGCCCCCCCCCGCCGCCGCCACAAACAAAGTTCTGAGCTAAGGGAAACACTGCACATCTACAAAAACTACAAGAAACACTGACACATGCTAGAGCTAATAGATGTTTTTGTTGTTTAAGGATTGACTCCCCCATACCTCTTTGGATAGCTTTGTGTAGGAGGCTCCAGCCACTCTGGTCCACCATATCCACATCTGCTTTGTTGTTGACCAGTGTGGTGGCAATACTCTCCAGTTTGCGAGACAGCGCCAAATCTAGTGCAAGGTCACCGTTGTTGTCCAGTTCATTCAGCTTACCGGGCAGCTAAAAACAGGACACATAAAAAATTACAAATCATATCTGCAAATTCGCCCATAGCTAAAAATGGGAAAAGTGTTTTGATTCCAATCTATCTGACATAATGTAATGATTGCCTGATGAAAAACTATTACTACCGTGTACTTAGCAGTTAGTAAAGGACATCTGTATGGATCAGACCTGTGAGTCCATCTCAATGAGATAGAGGAAGACCACATCTTCCCGCTCAACTTTGATGGCTTTGTGGAGGGGATACTCCGTTTTGGACTTGATCATCTTGTACAGGAGTTGGGCACTCATGGTGCTGAAATCTTCTTTCCGCAGGTCATCCTGGTTAAGAGATCATCGAAGAACACACAATTTTTTTTTTTTGTGGCACCTATTTTCTTGAGCTACAAAACACTTTTTTCCTATAATGTAGAATAAACTCTTCAGCCTGAAAGTTGTTCACTGTCCTGCACAGTAAGAATCAGTGATCAGAACCTCAGCCAATAAAAGTATAAAGACTCAGCAGATTCAGGGGCGAGACGCTGGTGGCAGATAAGCAGTCCTTTTCTAAATCCTAGTCATAAACATAACCATCGTTGGGATGTGGCCTTGCGAGATTTATTATATCATAAATGATGAGATCCTTCACACTCAGGAGAAAACATAACTCAGGTGTGCCGAAAGGGATAAATGTGAGGGGATTAACCCACCGAGACATAAACTGAGGTGAGAAATGATTCAGAGGGGGTATGCATACTCCTAGAAAATGTACAGGTTTTTGATTGTACCCAAATATTAAGCAGAGTATGTACGTTTTGACATCATCCAGACAGTGGCTGAAGAAATCAAGAGCAGCGCAGAGCAAATTGAGATGAGCTGATAACGTATCACTTTCAACGCATAGTTCAACAGCTCATTCTGTACCCCAATCACGTATGAGCCCACGTACCCACCCACCCAGCCAATGTTGCCCAATGAGCCAATTAAGGACACTGCTCGGCGGGACTCACCCAGTGACTGGCTATGATCTCCCCACAGTAGTTCATCAGTGTTGTGGCATCAAGCTCCTCAGCGGTCTGGTAGAAGCGAATGCAGTTCCTGACATTCACCGAGGACATCACACCTTTTTCACACCTGCCCAATTGGAAAAACAAACGTATTTTGAACAATTGAGCCTCATACATCACACCACAAAAAAAGATGTGACAGTAACGTTGCAACTATAGAAAATAAAATAACAGTTCAAGCCCACAAAGCACGTTCCAGTATATGACCACAGCTGACCTCTCTCTGAGCAACTGGAGCTGGAAGCGGTTGGCCAGCTTCATCAAGTCGATAAGAAAGGCATCATCCTCGCTAAGCTCCAACTCGTCGGTGTATGCCCAGCGCAACATCGCCATGGCAACCTCAGGCTTGGCATCTGGACAAACATCATGTGATAAAGTTAGCAATTATAAACCTGCTGGAATTCTGATGGCCAGTCAATTGATATTTTCTATGTAGATGAGCACTGGACTTAAACAATAACGTAAATGCATCCATTACCAGACCACAGAACGACATCCATTAGCTTTCCTTTATCCTGCAAAATTGGGGCAACCACCCTCCACCCCAGATTCCCATCTTGTCAACAAATAGTTGTGAAGGAAAAGGCAAAAACAAAACCAGGATTTATGCATTAGATACAACTGGGCTCGGCTGTGTCCAATAACTGGACTTTCGACCCAGAGGTTTTATGTGCTGCATTAGTAACTAGAAACCCTACGAAAGGTCGGTTACAAAAACGAACAATGGATACATGCTTTTAGAACTACTTTAATCAATGGTTGTTTGAGTCTATACATTGACATAATTGATTAGGTTATTGGAAAGTTGTCAGAAAGGCTGAAACCTCACCAGAACTGGCAAAATCCCAATAATGGACATTGTGACGTTAATTGTCTGCTGTCTTGGACTACTTAACACAGTGCTGTTGCACCAGGGCTCCTCACCAGACAGATCCAGTTCTGAGGTGGAGGCCAGGTTGGCCAGACTCCAGACATCACTGCGAGCAGCCAACACAAACTTATGGGCACTGAGTTTCCCCCCTGCGACTTTTATTTTCAGATCACTGCAAAATAATGGACACAGCATCACTAAGACCATTTCCCAAGATAATATTAGTCCTGACAACAGCATTTCAAAAACAAGAAAAATAATATAACACATATCATCTAGGAATTTCTGCAAAACATTTCATTATGTGCATTATTTTGATATTACAATATTATTTAGCTTTGCCTACATTTGTCATGAATCTCTAGAGGATAGTATACAAGCAAAAACACTTGAAAGCACAACTAATAGCACATATTTCCAAATTGAAAAAATGTGGATTTCGATATTACAATGTGAGTAAACTGAAATGACAGGCTGAGCAACAGCTTGAAAAACTTGTTTACTTGAACTTGTAGCAACAAGTTTGTCATCAACAGAACTTAATGTAGACCTACAGAAAATACCTGATCTTAAAAATATCATTGAGTCATCAGATGTCCTTTCAACTTTAATAAATCAATTCTTACTCCTTTAATCCCTTTAACATTTTTGTCTCTTCCACAGACATAGCCAGACATATTGTTAACTTCAATCACATTGAAGTTAACAATAATCTTCAAATAACTCCAACAGTGATAGACTGCCACATGTGTTTTGTGTCAAAGACTGCCATCGTTTGTTGTTGTTGGATTACTTTAGTGCACCAATTGAGAGCACCCATTACATTACAGGCATTTAGCAGACGCTTTTATCCAAAGCGACTTACAATAAGTGCATTCAACATAGGTAGGCAAAAAACTACTAGTCACCAGAAATTGTGAGTGCATTTCCTTCCTAAACAAGCATCTAAGAGCAGAACCAGTGCTAAGGTAAAAGTGCAATAAGTTTGCTACCTACTTTTTATTTAAACAAATGACAATTAAGTGAAGCAAATAAAGAGCTAAGACAAATAAGTGAAGCCATTAGCAATATGTAGACCTATTGCTGTGGTTGAGGCCTTTTTATCATGATTAAAACACAAGTGACCTAGGTGTTTTGACTTTCTACAGTTCTCCATCTAGTACAATCATTACCACTGGAACTGTATGACTGTATGTATGAGTGCTAGGTGACTGATGTTACAGTATGCTGTATTAGTATCAGATACTAGTTGGGCTAAGTTTATCCCAATTTCTTCAATATAGATTTCCTGGCCAGTTTTACTTACACCTTCCCAATCTAATGATATGTGTTGCAAGGTAGCTAGTTACCTGTAAGAAGCAGATGTTGACTTTGGGTTTTGCATGTCATTTTCTGTGATAAACCGCAGCAAAATGTCTCAGCCATATTGAGTCAGCAGATCAAATGCGTAAGAGAACAATTTTATGACCATCTTATGTAGGCCTGTCTGCAAATACACGGTTGCCCATAAAGTTGGAATAATTTTGTTTTCAGACACATTCCTCTTTTTATTCCTCTACCCCCAATTTTGTTTGTGGTTTAATTTTCACTGTGATATGTTTGGAAGAGATTGATCAATAAAGTTTTGAGAAGATATACACTTTATCAAGAATAAATCACATTGTCACAATCATTTCATGAGAAGAGGTAAAAAATATTTTATTCCAACTTTATGGCCAACAGTGTATATACCATGAGTCCACAACTTTGAATTCTGTCACGCAGGGATGAAAACAAAACACCAAAAGAGAATTCAAAACATGACTCAGCCGTTGATAACGCCAACAGTGGCTGTTGGCATTATCAATTATATTACAG
>OOFE01017420.1:5330-45662 GCA_900323365.1 Monocentris japonica
ACCCCATGGTCAGGCGTGGTCCAGCGGCCAGCTAGGACGTCATAGTCTCTGCGGCCCATGTGGACTAGTCTGCTGAGAGGCTCGTACAGGCCTCCCTGGTAGCCTACTATGAGCTGGAAGCTGGGGTTGGTGTCCAGGTAAACCTCTCCAAATGCTGTGTGGAGGATCTGTTTGATCATGATACCTGAGCCACTGAACACGGCCAGAGGGGTGCCGATGTTGTCACAAGCCACGTAGAACTCATCCCCACTGCTCAGCTCCATGGCAAAGAGGTGTCCCTGCAGGTCATAGTACAGTGAGGTGATCTCGGAGCTGGAGTGGTTGTACATGTGGGTGACCCGCGTGGGGCTGGACAAGTCGGCGTAGAAGAACTGCAGGTGGTGGCTCATGCTGCTCCTGCTGGACACCCTCCTGCCCAGGCCGTCGTAGCGGTATTTTATGCTCCAGCCACTCATCTTGTTGTAGACCTTGACCAGCAGCCCAGCTGAATTGTACTCAAAGTAATCGTTCCCTCTCTGCTTGAGGAAACCGTCCTCATCCATCCTGTACTGGACGTCCCCCAAGCGAATAATGCGGTCCCTAATGTCGTAGCGTAGTGGTGTGAGGCGGGCGCTGTTGCCAGGGCTGAGGAGATGTAGATTACCGTTCAGGTCATAGCTGTACCTCCACAGGGGCTTGTCGTTGATGGAAACCACCTGGAGCTGACCGTCAGCATCGTACTCATATGTGTAACGCGTGGTGTTGGCGTAAGGCCCGACCTTCAGCTCCTTAGCCACCACGCGGCCCATGTTGTCATACTGTACCATCATCCAGTACATGAGCGAGCGAAAAATCTCATACTGGACCTCTTTCACCCGACCATAAGCATCAAAGTGTTTGGTGTGGGTCATAACTGCTGTGGTGATAATTTGATTAATGTCATAATAGATTACTCCAAATTTGCCAAACTGCTCTGTTTTGCCAGACACATCGTCATAGCGATACAGGTCGATGGGTAGTGGCGTTTCATTGATGACAGCCTGCATGCTGGTGACACGGAAACTGTTGTCATAGACGTAGTCGAACCTGGCGTTGACCATGCCCTCTTCACTGAAGCGGAAGATCTGCCTGTCAATGAGCGGACCGATCTGACGGTAGCGGATGGTGCAGATGAAGCCCTCACTCTGTAGGTTGACTGTTTTTAGCATGCCGGCCACCTCGTCGTAGGAGAAACCGATGCGTGTGGTGTCGTAGAGGATCTCCAGCAGCTTGGTGAGCTTGCCGTATTTGTAGATGACCCTGCGGCCGGTGCCCAGGTAGGTGGTCTGCAGCAACTGGCCGTCCTCACTGTAGTCCTGGAGCACTGAGGCGTTACCTTCAGGAGGGCAGTAGGTGTTTCTATAGTAGCCAATGGAGCGGGTGGTCTCTAGGGTCTGCCGTGCCACGTTTGGCATGGTCACAGAGGACAGTCGGTCGTTTTTGTCAAACTCAAAGATATACTGCCTCTGGCTGTAGAGCAGCAGTACCATGGACTGTAGAGAGAAGAAGAAACTGTTACAATATTCAGAGTAATTTCAATTCAGCATTATATTTATTAGGTCTTGCATCTCTTTGTGGTAACAATGTATTTAGTTAAAACATAGGGATGCATTATTTGGTAACTAAGTTTAGCTATTTGAATCTATTTCTTATCGATTCTTTTATGACAAAGACCACTGTGTGACACAAGACAAGAGCCATTACATGAATTCAAACACAATTAAAAGTTGCTTTTAATGAATTCCTTATGCTGACTACATACTGTGTACTGAGTCAGTAAGTGGGGTTGAATTTGTAAGTTGGGAATGTACAAGAAACTGGGCTGCAACATCACTAGGTGGAAAGGATGAGCAAAACGTCAAAATCACTAACATGTTAGGCATGTCGGACCAAATCTAATTTACATCTTGAAAGTGGAGTTGTTGATATTCATCTGACATTAAGATGTTCTTAAGAGATGATTCCATAAACAGACTGCTTCTTGTTTCTTGTTTGCGGGCTCTTTTGATCCAGACAGCATGAGGGAGCTGAATTTTTCACAAGTCGGCAAATCACAGTTTCCACGAATGCCCTTCTTGGACAAATAAATGGTGTCTTTGAATCATTTCTAAGGCTGTCACAACAGGCTAGCAGCATCTCAGTACTTAGCGGTGGTTGAAAAACTAACTATCGACTATTAACAGGGTGACTGGCTGCCATTTTCATATGAAATGGTTAAGGTGGAAAATCGAAGCTGTTCACATTCTCCTCAAAGATCTTTCTTTTAATTAGTGAGTAGAAAGTGACATTTCATTCCGTTCTTCTCATCACAGCTATTTTAGGTTGAACTGCACTGTCAGACCATGGTAACAATGTGTAATGTGTGTGGGGTTCGCTAGACAGGCTTTTATTACATTTCTGCAGTCTGCAGATGCCTGTGTCAGACCTTGATAATGCAGCACAAACACAACTGGAGGATTTAAAGTTAACTTAGAACTCAAGTCTAAAATCTCTTAAGGCTCTGACACAAACACATTTTCGAGATTCAACCATACAACATGCTCCCAAGGCCTTCAAATTTTTCAAATTCTTTCTCATTCCATCAGCAACTAAAGCAACAATAATTCTTACCTTCTCAAGGTAAGTGTAGCTCCATGATTTACCATCAGCAAATATCTGGGAGGTGATTCTGCCATTTTGATCATACTCCATGCGCACAGACATGGTACCCCTTTGGATGCCTGCCACATTACCACCAGAGGAGTAGGTAACGTTGACTCCATTCAGACGACTGCTTGGTGCCCACAGAGTGGGCCGCCCAGCCTGGTCATAGTGGATCCGTAACGTAAACTTCCTGTGGTCATCGTAGACCTTCTCTGTTCTGGTGATTCGATCAAAGTCCAACGACAACAAATTCCTGTTATGAACCTGTCGGAGAGGGAGCAGGGAGTTAGAAACATTTAATGTGACCACGGCGGCACCATGAAAAGAGAATAAATGATTGCAATGGTTGGAAGTTTGCAACGATTGAGAGGACTTTGTGCAATGCTCTTTTGAGGTGGAACCTTGTGAGGAGAACTTTAATCTCTAAGTGATTATTTCATATTCTTTTAATAGCTTTGAATTACAACAGAGGAGCTGTATCTCAGGAGTGCAGGAGTCATTGAAGTGATGCAATTATAAGAATTACCATGTTTCTTTGTTTGTGTAAAATATTCAGCTGAGTCTTAGTGGGAGTATGCCTATTCATGCAAGAAACATTAGAGCTGCATTGATCATTAAATTCAATTCCAGTACTTACTGAAAAGAATTACCAGGCACAGATGACTCTCATTTTATTTAGCCATTTCCGTCAATTGGAAAAGGAAGAAAAATCAATTCTACTCCTGTGCAACTCAGAACATTGTTTGAAAGACACTTCACAGTTTTGCTCTCTTGGAATGCATGAGGCTGCACTCAGTGACCCCCCAGCTCAGTGTGATCAGAGCAGAAAGACACTCCTCTGAAGAGAGTAATCCTTAAGACCACGTCCTGGTCAGCGCAGAGGAAGCCACTGCTGGCCTTTGTCTGAGAGGCAGCTCCTGTGCTGCAGCCCAAATGAGCCACCAGCAGCCTTAGCATCACATTTGTGTTTCAGCAAGCTCTTAGCCACTTACGGTATACCGAAGCAACAGAGGAAAATAAATCGAACTTGAGGTGAAAAAGGTCTCATGTAGTAGGGCAGAGCAAATCTCTTTACAAACACAACTTGCAACACCATCTGGCAGATTTGGGGAAATTTGGTGGAAGAGGATTCAGACTTTAATTAAAACCGCAAGCCCTGCATACACGCACACGCGCACACACACACACACACACACACACACACACACACACACACACACACACACACACACACACTTTTCTTTCCCTATGTCTTCATTCTTCTTTATTCATCATGCCATTTCTGATTAATCTACATGGTTTCTCTCAAGGTATGCTCGCACTTGGCAAGGCTTAGCAACATCTTAAGACAGCTCTGAAAGCTGCTCCTGGCTTCTTTCCAGTGGCATGCCAGAGAGTGGGTCGCAGGGGGCTGAGTGAGACGCCTCACTCTTTCAATCTCACATTGAGAAAAGCATGCTGAGGTCTCTCATCTGTGAACGGACAATTACACCAGAGGCAATTAATGTCACTGATACCTAATTGAGAGGATTACTTTACACTAAAAGCAACAGATTCATGAAGAGCACAATTCCCTGAAGGTTTGGAGCAGCACAAGCAATTTGAGCCCAGAGACTGAGGAGGGGCTGTCCTCCAATGGATCCCTCTGTCGGTCCACCGGTGTAGGGGCAAGAACAGGGGGATGCACGTTCGTTAATCTTTTACAAAGAGAGCTGTCTCTGCACAAGACTTAGTGTTATAACAAGTGTCAAACTGCAAAGACAAATTGGAATCGTTTGTTAGACTAAGAAGATAAGTAGCCAGACATCAAAGGCTGAGACCCCCCCTCTGGCATTCCTTGAAACACTGGACACAGTGTTTGGGACTAGGTAGGAGAGGCCTGCGGTCTGTTCAGAAGATTGCTGTAGTCTGTATTGAGGCTGATTCCAACCGAAAAAAAGGTGTAAGATAGAGAAAGCTCCTCATGCCAGGATCTGGTTTGCCAGAGACCCAACAGCCTGGAAAAAAACTCTTACAGCAAAGAGATCTCAAGATCCCGGGAGAATAGAAACCCACTCAAGAGGAATTATTTTAAATTGGACATTGCCTCTAACAGAGGCAATGGCAAACTCTTAAATAAAGTAAATGTGTAGAGAGTACACTACACCAGAACTAAACTATGTTCCACTCAAACCTTCCTCAACATAAACGATGCCTCCATTTTCACATCGCTCAATTCCTGCAGTAACTCATCTCACAGTGACATTTGTTTAAAATGACAATCTTAATCTGTCATTTGAAAAGTGAAAATGCCTGATCTGCTCAGTGGTTCACATGATTAATTCAACATTTACTTGTTTGTTTTCTTCTTCAATAACATCAATTATGTTTATTCTCATATGGCAATCAAAGCAAGATAAGATTGGCAATCGGGTTAGGGTTAGGCTGTTTGTTAAAAATAAGGAACAATTGCAAACATAGAGAATGTTTGCAATTGTTCCTTATTTTTAACAAACAGCCATACATTATGAGACACGGTGGTGATAATAACATGCTAACATAGTGATGTCACACTATGTACAAGAAGACAGCTTTGCCTTCCATTCCAGATTGAAGCAGTTGAGGATCTATGCTCTAGCAGAATGTCAGCCAGAAAGATTCTCCTATTACATTTACAAACTACTCAAGCTGACAGGCGGCCCCATTTCCATGGAGAGAAACAGAATTTTTGTGCCCTGGCAGCATAAATCATGAGCTCTCTGGCTGGCTGGGAGAGACGAGCCCAAGTGGCACGTGTCGCTGTGGCAGGGGTAAATCGAGGTCCATCATTGACCCGTTTAGCTTTGGGATATGGCGAGTGCAACACAGCACAGCACATGCATGTGCTGATCCACATAGTGTAACAAATACAGTCAGACTCAAAACACAACCCAAACACTTTTGCTTTGCTCTGTCATCCTCGCTCATTCTCAGCACAACAAAGGCAGAGCCACACAGTTTGCTCTCTTGCTCTCTTTCTCACGCATCCTCCTCTTCTTTTTTCCCAGTCTTCCCCCCACTCGCTGCCACACACTCACCCAGCCACCCACGTAATATCACTTGACATGTCACTCAAGGTCGCTCAATGATTCTAGCTCTGTTCATCCCTCTGTTCTCGCCATTAGGCTGCTCCCGTTTCCTATCTCACCCCTGGGGCCATTGTCTGTAACATACATTTAGAGGCTTTCACTTCCAAAGGGATGGCAGGGCCATTAAATGAACATGCAATGACAGACAAAGTGGCACCTCCCTATTAGCTATGTCGCCTCCCAAAGCATGTGGAACATGACTTAATCAAAGATGTTGTTTGCTTTACAAAACGCAACAACAACAAAGTTATTAGAGCTCCTTGTTACCAGTGCAGTTTTCCAGAGGGTCACATTTAACTCTTGTTATGGTTGAAGGTTGTGTGTTCATCCCATTATGAAAAAGGACCTGGTGTTATTCTGTGTGTAACAGTGTTATCATAGCAAGGTTAGCTTACTGAGGCCAACCAACTAGGTCACACAGATTGATTGGTTCTGTTACTGCCTCTCTGAAGGTTTGACTGGGCTGCAGAAATTTAACACGACGGTACTTTTATCGAGACCTTTACTATTTTTCCGAAGACATGAATCATTGGTGGTTTAAAGTCTTGGTTTCCTATTGGTGCAGAGGGGAGGGGTTGGGAAGTTTCTGTGAGCCGATGAATCATTTCTAAATCAGGTTTAATGACCTGGTTGGGCAGGTCAGCTAAGCATTTCTACTCTTATGAACACACCGGAGACATAAATGACCTTGGCAGATCCTTGCTGGAGTGTGTCAAACCGACCTCCACCACGCATAACAATTGTAGTTAGTTTGCCATTGGAGACGGCTGCTATCCCTGTTAGCCTACACCTCAAACAACACATTGAGGGATACAGAAACTTGCTCAAGACTCAGTTACACAGCGAGTGTAGTCATCAAAAGGAGGCAAAAAGAACATTTCCCCATCCTCCTTACAAAATTAGATTGTGGCCCTCGATAAGGGTGTGTAGGCATGTGAGTCACTCTGCAGCAGGGTGGCATCCTTACCCTGAGCCTGCGTCCATACACAGTGACCTGGCCACGAGCTTGCTCCTTCCTCTGTCTCCACTCTACCAGGTTGAGGCCGTTGTCGATGGCCAGAGTGACGTTCCTCTTGCTGACTGTGGGGTTGACTGTGCCGGCCAGCAGGTGGGGCTCAGTGTGCAGGGACACTTCCATGCCATTGGCCAGCACCAGCCGCAGAGAGCCATCCAGACCAATGAAATAGCTGTTCCGTACTTGATCTGAGACATAGAGGGGCATAGGAGAAAATGATTAGGATTGGGGGGCGGGGAAACAATCAGAGCCTCTTGTAGCTGATGTAAGAGGACTAAATCTAATATTCATCTCAGTGAGACGCAAACATAATATAATCTAAAATGGCTGCTCAGCAAAAAGCAAGCCTTCAGCAGCAGTATTTAACCGAAACACTGCAATAATGTTGGGTCTATGACACCAAAGATCAATAGTGAGAGGTTTCACAGCGCCAGAAAAGTAAAGTTTTACAGCTGTTGCAGTAGCCTGGAGGATATGGGGGAATGAAAGCTATCAAAGCAGCCAGCTTGCCTGTGGCCACAGAGCAGACAGGGTGAAACACACACACACACACACACGCACGCACACACGCGCGCACACACACACACACACACACACACACACACACACACACACACACACACACACTCTCACAAGGGATGAATCTGGGCCTGTCTGTCATTGTCCCCAGGTGACGACAGCCTGTTTTCCAGCTCTAGACCAGTGACTAATGTTTCCACTGAGCATCTCTTGTACATTCATCAGAGAATGTTTCCTTCTCGCCTCCTGTCAGCACACTGACAGGGACCAGGATGAATATTATTCTCATTAAGAACGGTTGAAAATTAATGGCTTGTCAAACACCACATTAATTAGTTGACTTCATTTCAAAAAATCAAAACACACACTTTGTGATTTGCTTGTGGCAACATGTTATAGGTGTAAGTGGGTGTGACGATGCGTGTTTCCACATCTTTATTTTGCACAGAGAACAATAATAAACATTATATTTGGAGATAGGGTTGTGGGTCTTTTGCACGGAGCGCCTGAGAAGGTGTTGTGGTGCTGAGACTAGAGAAATGGGCAGAGGAGGCAGGGCTGACCTTGTACTGGCCCTTACCTCTCTCCATCACGCAGACACTTCAGAGGTTGGCCAGAGGCCTCTGGGGCAGACCCTGCCAAGAGGAGGCTGTGCTCTGAGGCCAGATGAAGCTGGAAATACTGCTGAATTGGAGAGTTCACACTAATGCATGCATAAAATTCAGCAGGGGAGGAATCTGCCCTGCACTGATGTTTAAGCAGGCCTGAATACTGGAGGTGTAATCTAATCAAAACAGAGCCAAACAGTGGAGCGGTACAGCTGACTAACAGGCCTTGGCTGGGAGATTTAATATAGCCTAACGCAAAGCATTTCCCTGCTTTATTCACTCATCACATTTATTTTGGATCTATTTTTGAGTTAAATGGACTTCACAGAAGGGAAATAACACCACTAACGCCACAATGGCTGTGATGACGCTTGCCCAGAAAAGGTCAAACACACAACAAAATGACCAGGAAGCAAATGCAACAAAGTCGGTGCATCCATGTTATGTGATCACCCAATTGCAAGCTTACAAAGCAGACAATGGTGAATTAATTAACAGCAGAGCTCCTGGCGCCGTTCCTCTCATGAGCAGATGTCTATGACAAGGTCACAACATCGAGGTGACCAGTCCACCGAGCAACAGTACGATACCAGAGCTTGTCATCTTCTGTTTCAGACCTGGTTTTACAGGGAGTCAATGGGGACAGGGTGGAGGGCACTTTCAAGTCAAATGTTAAGTCTGGGGGGGGATCTTTTCAGTCTTTTAGAAATTGAAGTGGGGCTGGAGAGTTCAAAGCTATCAAACAGTGATCAATAAAGCGTTTAGTCAGGCACAAAACAGGATATCAGAATGCCAAAGTATACAAGACAAATCACGAGTATTGGGACTGAACCTACAACCTCTGCCTGCCCTTTGCCGACTTCTCTCTGATTGGATTTCCTAAACCTTGGGGATCTTTTATGGGCCACCAGCATTGTGTTTTATCAACAAAAGAAGAAAGAAAATAGCGTTTTCATATTGGTTAAGTGGGAGGTGCACTAGACATGATTTTCTAAAACATTAAAAAGCAGAGGAACAACAAATGCTACTGCGAGTAAGATGTGTTATCAATCAGAAGTGAGACATTCCATCTTCAATCACTGCTGTAGATCAGTGGTTCTCATAGTGGGGTCCAGGGACCCCCAGGAGTCCTTGAGGGGGTTTCAAGTGGTCCCGAGCAAAATGAGGCACAATAATTTCACAATAATTGAATTATCCTAGTTAAAGAATGTAAAAGAATGACTATTCTAATCAGAGGTTTAACTCTCACCTCACACTTTTTCCATATGGGTCCTTTGGAGAAAAACTGTTGCCTAATGAGTGTCTTTGTTGTTGTATTTGTTGGCCCTTGACATGAAAATGTTTCCCTACCCAAACAACTGATTATTAAGAGGACAAACTACAGAGTAGAAACAGGCTCTGCAGCTCTGTAGGCTATTCACCCGATGAAAACTTCACGGAAAATATTTGACACAAAAGGCCTTTGGCCGTTGAAACAAAGTGGAAGCTTGTGGCGCTTCCCCACACTTGCTGTATCGTCATAATCACCAGTTGTGAACTATAAGACGCTCACCCTGCATGAGTGTGTAGAAGGTGCCAGAGGCTGACAGGTTGGTGGTGACTGTGATGTCCTCTTTGTTGGAGCCCTCAGTCTGAATGTGGACGGAGCTGCCGGTGTTGGTACGGTAGCTGCTCACTCGGCCCGTGGGGTAAGTTACGTTGGTCAGACGTCCGTAACTGTCGTACCTGCGAAAAAGTACATGGGCGTGAGCCAAAGCTGGAAAAGAGCGGCATGTCATTTGAAACTGTGTATCAACAGTAACAGTAACAGTATTAGAAACAGTGACTGTAGCATTGAAGATACAGTGAGTCTAATTTATAGATGTGTTGCATGAACTAATCCTTGTCATAAACGCACGATCATTTATTTTGCTAAAGTATCCTGCATGCTACTGGGGTCAGGTAGGCACACATGCATGTAAGTATGTCTATGTACGTAATGCCACATTACTCATGTTGGCTTTACCGTAAACACAAGCTGCCTACGGGGAAAAAACAGTGTCAGCCTCCTACTCGTAATTACAAATAGGACATGTGGGAATTTTTTGTGGGTTCCGACATCCCTTTCTTGGAGTCATGAATAGTGTAAGTGTGTCGACACAGGTGGCAAACATGGCAACGAATCCACTGATCTTGGCAGTCCAAGGTAATAAAAAATCAAAGTGATCAATTATATTCACACGAACACGATCAACAAGTTAAACACGTGAACGGCTCCAAGTTGAAGCAGCAAAGTGCCGTCCCATTCTTCTGCTTTTTCTGATATGATGTGAACGCAGCAGCATAAATGTATGCTAGCATGTAAGTAACCTTCAAGGGATGTGTGCAACAGAAATAAAAAATGAAATAAAACTACTGACGGGGAAAAAATGCCTTGCAAAGGACGAGGAAGCACACACCTTTTCACATTTGGAAAACTGCTTATTAGCTTAAAAGATTAGCGATATCACCTAATGTCATTGTGCAGTCTATGAAATAGGAGCACTGAGGTGAGAGTCCTTGGAGGGATGCAGCATCTCCTCAGCCTACAAATCAGTCAGTTCATCACATACAGGAACATGAGTGGCCAGATTGTCTCATTTCGCCCTGAGAGCACATCGGCATGGAACAATTTGAAATCTTTCAGCTTGTCAGTGTTCCAGAATGGGAGTGAGTGAACGGTACATTACTTAGAATGAAGACTTTTATCTGTGCTGTGAATACTGATTGGAAAGCCCTCCTCGATGTTGCTGCCTGCCATAATAAAGCCTCTAATAAATGAGATGACGGGCACTGGTTTACAGATATTTCCTCAGCGCTGCCATCTCAAATATCCAATATGGAGAGGGAGAGTGGGAGAGGAATCATCTCCCACAGATAAATGTTATCTAATCTGAACTGTGCTGGGGACTGGGATTCAGAGATGTTTTTTTTCCTGAATCCTCTTCTTCAGGAAACGTTAAATAGCGGTAATAGAGTAATTTATATCCAAAGCATTTGATTTCTTTTGATACAGCTCTATGATATTTTATCAGTAAGATATTCTCCCTGAGTTCATCATATATTCCAAGCGTGCGCAACATTTTTGCAGTGGAAACACTTTCTCACCTTTTCTTTGAAAAGTTGCACGTTAACTGTACCTCGCCACTTTTAACTGTTCAACTCACAGTACAGAAAGAGTGTTCCTGCCCGCCTCCACCTCTGAACAAAGGAGTAAGTCCCCCAGACAGAAATCTCATTCCAGAGCAATGCCACATGCCACAGCTTGACCACTGACCCAAACTCTCTCTGTCTCAATTAGGGCCTTGAGCTAGAGCCATTCCTCGGGCTCCACCGCTGAGCTCTAATGGCTCTGGCCTGCTTCAACTCGGCTGCCTATTAGCTTGTTTTTTCTGGACAAGAGGGCATGCAGGGGCAGGGTGCTCAGCAGAAGGAGAGGACTTGTGCTTTCCTCCTCGATGGCCATAAGTCCATTTGGATCGCATCACCTACGTGTCACATGCTAGCTCTCTGACCTTTCACGCTGGGGCCCCAACAATAGGCTGGCCACTCCGCATCAGCATCCCCTCCAGCATACCCAATCTCAGCCCGCAACCGAATTATTCATGTTCTCATATTTTCACTTCCCTTTACTGCCTGAGGATTTTAGAACGCATTTGACTGATGATTGTGGAGAAACTAACATAAGGGCACTGGTCATGAAAGTGTTTCACAAGATTAAGCTGTCATATTTTGATGTGTTAATTTAACTTGAGAATGCTTTCTTGCACCCATTGGCTAAGGCAGCTTTGTTACTAAATAGGAACATTTCTGCCCTGCTAATTGGAGGCTAAGAGAACAATTAGGCAGCCTTCAGAATATCACATGAATTAATAGATTTACAGTAACCCTTAAGCATAAGCACTTATCATTACAACAAAAAACATTAAGAGGTCAGCAGAGCATCTGCGCACACAGTAAATGTCAGAGAAGATGAGGTTGCCATGGGTTACAACAGCAAGACCGTATAGCAGATGTCATTTGTTCTTCAGCCAATCTTTGGTGCTTTGTTTCTGCATTCTACTGAATTATATTCAGTCTATAGGATAAGAGACTTAAGTAAGATAAAGATAAATGGAAGGGCCTTTTCACCCTCAGGTGGTAGAGTGACCTTCAAAGCTTATTATTCAAGAAAAACAAAGGAAATGGATGGTCCGACTTGCTGGCAGGTGAATATTAAGTCATAGTCTTAATTGCCAAGAAAAATACAGGACATGGAACAATTTCTTATCTTAATTATTGTTTTTTTCTAGTAAATAAATCCTACACTTTTTCTGCAATTACATAATCATATGTTTTGAAAAGGGACAGGGGGCATGTTTAAGGAGTAATGGAGAAATTAATAAGTGATAGCACCACTGCCTCGCATTTGTGTTTTGTAATTTTGGGACAAACACATCAAATTCAAAACATAGAAGAGGGTAGAAATAAAGAATCTATGCGTGCCTCAATTATACAATGATATTTCAGCCTTAAACCAAGCAGCTCTATGAGATGTTCCACAATCCATGTTGTGAAGTAAAAAAAAAAAAAAGGGAGAAATGCTGCACTGATTTTTTCTCAAGTGCTGGTGAAGCACGTAAGGAAAAAATTCAAATTCAAATTGAACATCCATTGTTAATATATCATTTTACAAAAACTCTTTGTGTCACTGGTGCTCTACTATCTGTGTCTTTTCTTTTGCCTCATAGGGAAAAGAGTGCTCCAAATCACTTTACCCTAAGAAATCCCTATGCATGGCTGCCTTAGTGCCATTTTCCCTGTATCTTTTTTCCACTATAACCTGTCTCAGATGACAACCAAATCAAACACGGGTGATAAATGCCTGCTCAGATTAAACAGAGCATCTGATAATGTGTCATAGTGTTATACTCCTCCAGCAAGGTGTAACAGATGTCTGACCAGCCAATCTGCTTAATCACACTTTTTGGAAAGACATCCAGTTAGCACAGTATCCCTTGGTACCGTGTATTAGCTAAGGGACAGATTGCTCCACAGAAGTCACAGGAACTAGAAATCCTCGGCTCAAACACTGCAGAATGTGGAGGTGTTTCAATTGTTCCCTCACATTGTGTGGTTTGCCTCAATCAATCCCTACCTCTGGCTATTCTATTATGTTTATTTTGCCAGGCCTCTCCATAGTCCTAGGGGTAAAATGTGCTTGCCAATAACTATATGTCGTTCATGCACCAAAACTCCAAACAAGAAATGGTGTGCAGTCTGTCACTGCAAGCAAGGGTGCAGATGAGTAACATATCATCCAGTAATCCTATTTGGTATGATAACAGCAAATAGGATTACAACCATACTTCCACAGGTCTCCTATTCTGAGTGACATAGACATCCAGGCATAAGAAGGTGTCTCATGTGCCAAAATACTAAACTCAGATGTCAAAGAGTTCTACAACTCTCCTAATGCCCTCAACATTCACCCACTAAAGCATCTTAGCATGCAGTACTACAGCAAATACAGAGTTCAAGTATTCCAGAAATTATATTCCGTAAAATGTAGATTGGATTTAAGGAATCTAAGAGATCTGTTTAGCTGCTCTCTGGGGCAAAACTATAATCTAAAACCAACTCAACTGGGATCCAGACTCTAGACTGAGAAAAAGGATTTAATGCAGGTGTTCTACAAAACATTACTTACTCATAGAAGGTTGTCCATGCATTTTCATTGGTCTTAGTTGCTAGAAGCCCGGAACTTCCATGGTACGTCATTACAGCTAGCTCTTGACCCTGGGCAGCGATAGTTTTGAGGGCATTGTTGGTGCCGATAGTGAACCAGAATGTCTGTCCATCAGGGACCATCAGCCACAGAGGCATTCCTGTGGTGTCCCGTCTGATGGTCACTGTATTTTTGTTCTTATCAGTGATGCTGCTCAGGTCTCCTTCTCCTGTGTAGGTCAGATTGTAGAGGTGGTCTCCTGTAGTCAGACTCTGTGTGTAGATGTGGCTGCCATTGGAGTCAAATAGATAGAGCTCGTCATTAATTGGGGAGGACACCTCATACATGCTGAGAGGATTCAGATAGGGCTTGTTTTTGCGCACATATCGAATACGGATGTTGCCCAGATCTGCAATAAAGAGCTCTCCATCTGGGGACACTGCCAGGGAAGAGGGCGCATTCAGCTTGGCATCCTTGGCATAGCCCTCATCTCCAGAGTAACAATCACAGTTTGCATCATTCTTGCAGTCACAACCACTAGGTGCCCCTGCAACCAGGGAGATCTCTCCATTGGTGGACACTTGTCGTACTCTGTTTATTTTCTTTTCGTCCGACTCAGCAATGTACAAGATGCCATTGTGGGACACAGCAAGGGCATTGGCTGACTCCAGAGTGGCATGGATGGCCACCTTGCTCATTAGGAAGTGGTCAATGCCAGGCACTTGGCAGTGCATGGGTCGGCCAGCTATAATGCGGACCTGGTGGTTTTCGGAGATCTGGAGCACCACGTTATTGTCCAGGACATACAGGGAGTTGTCCATGGGGCTGACTGCCAGGTCTGTGGGCCACTCTAGACGCACCTGAGAGGAAAAACACACCACAGATATCCGCTTTGGGTCACAAAAAACAGACCATGCTCAAATTGATTGACACATTTTTCACTTTATCAGAGGAAAACAGTCCCTCAAGGCAAGAGTCATTGAAAACTGCTTACAAAAGATAGGCTACTGTGAAAAAAGGTGGGCTATCTCATAGCTTAGCCTGGAAGCAAAAACATTTTTTGAAGAGATTATTATCTGATAAGGAGGAAAATAGCAGCTGTGTACTGTTAAAAGGGGAAACACAAAAACATGATTTTTGAGATCACAGATGATAACAATAGCGGTGAGAAAGGACAGAAAGAGGAGAGATGATTCAAATGATCAGATTAACTGAAAAGAGCACACTGCCATTGATCATGACACCTTAGGACTGGGCTTATGCATCCTTCACCCCAACTGTTTTCCCCTTCTTTGGGTTATTAATTTTGTAATGGAAAGAGGTAGAGTCCTTGAAAAGAAACTGGAACAAACTGGAAAGCCTTGCTTACCTTGGGCCTCCTAAATTATAACGTATTGTGCTGCAAATAATGTATCAGGTTTTTAACAAGTAACAATGATTGGATTCATCCAATTTATTGGTCCCTTTCGCACTTATGATCCCAGGGGGATCTCTTAGGAACATAAAATGAACTGTCGTATTGGAGCACCAACAAGAGAGACTGATTAAAACCTGGTCTTAATTTTCCCAAAAATACAAAGACAGGTTCAGATTCTAGATGACCTATTACACAAGAGCAGCCTTAGCCTTGATTTCGATACTTTGTCCTACAACTGGGAAATGGCAAAGGGAATGAAATTACCTTGCAATTACCATGGTTCAGTAATCCTTCATAATGATCTGGTAACACAAATTTCACAAAGCTCTATCACCAGAATTGACTAGAGAGCAATCCCATTAGTATCAGGTTACATGTATGTTAACATGGAGTAAATTATTGATATAACTTCAAACAGAAAGTCATACTACTTAATCACATATTTTGGAATATAAAAATGATATAGGCGAGCCAGTTGAGCAAGATGGCTGGAAGAAATACACCAATGCACCATGTTCAGTGTGGACCATATCAGGGTGAAAGAGGATAATAGTGATCAACTGACAATAGTTAAACAAAAATAGTCAAATAAAAGTTGCTGACTTGTGGATTAAAAAGGGAAATGGTTTCCAATGATAAATTTGTGGTTGTTACGTTAAATTCCACTTTATAAGAATTAACTGTGCATTCTAGG
This sequence comes from Monocentris japonica, assembly GCA_900323365.1. Classification (NCBI taxonomy): domain Eukaryota; kingdom Metazoa; phylum Chordata; class Actinopteri; order Trachichthyiformes; family Monocentridae; genus Monocentris; species Monocentris japonica. The sequence continues at coordinate 21,077 of OOFE01017420.1, forward strand.
GCTTCTATTGTCCAACCAAACACAGGGGTCCTGTATAATAAAATATGATACTCAATACAGCACAGAGCAGCAGGTTTTGTCCAACCATATTATGTCACCAATCTATACCCATCCTCCACAATGTTTCAACTATTATTGACACGTGATTCTAGGGAGATGATCACTTAAATCTTGCCTCACTCTTTGAACTGGTCATATTCCCAGATCTTTGCCACTCTAAACAAGCGATCTACTTGTCTACCTATGACTGAGCAACAGAGTTGAGCATCACACACAGCAGATACCACAGGACACCTTCAGAGGTCTTGTGGAGTCCATGCCTCGACGGGTCAGAGCTGTTTTGGCGGCACGAGGGGGACCTACACAATATTAGGCAGGTGGTTTTAATGTTATGGCTGATCAATGTATGCCGTTTTAGTGAGCAGAAAATGCATTTACTTGGGAAACGAAGGGGAGATTTTCAATTTCTTAAAACCTATTTCTTGTCAACACTGGTGGTTAAATATTTCATGAGCCAGAGTGTGGCGTGGCTCGGGGGAGCTGCCTGTAAGGAGGTTTTCACGCCACTCTGACTGATGAGGGGATATTTCCCGAGCTGCTGTCCCATATGCTGTAACCCGATCATACCCTCCCTTTTCTACAGTGGGGCAGCTGTCAGTAGTGCCTGACATGACCACCATGGGCAAACCCAAAATGGGCACATCAGCCATGAGAGCGAGCCATGGATTTAAACCAGCAAAACACAAAACTATTTTTGTATGTAATTTAACTCGTATTATTACTGGACTTTTCCATCAGCTACCCCTTCATTCTCCGCTCCCTCTCAGATTTGAACTCAATGTCATTGTCACTAGAGCCTTGATAAAGCTTTCTGAACCTACTAACACCCTTGAAAAAAAAAAAAAATGTTCAAGTGATCTTGTTCCAAGACATGGTTTCCTTCTATTCAAGTTCTACTCAGCAGGGGATGGGGAGATTTTCAAGACTTTAAACAGTAGATGGAACAGACTTTAAAATGGCTAATGTCTTAAAAGATTTCTGAATGAGGTCAAACTCTTAGCCTCTTGCATAACAACATTAAAAGGAAAAAGGAAAAAATAGATGACTGACCAGCACATAGACTTTAGAAGTCAAAGGACACAAAAACATAGTTAGCAGCAATATGCTTACTGCACAGATGGCATGACTGAAACAGAGGTGAATCTCAAAGATATCAGTGACCTAATCAGAGGAGAGAGAATAGGTAAGGTATAGGGAAAATGATGACCACAGTGATGAGCCTGATCCAGTGAGACTCTGGCCCTAAGTAAGGGGTTGGGAGTGTTTGAAGTAAGAAGCTGTGAGCCCTGGATGAATTTTTAATGGATGCTTTTTACTGTCTGAATGTCTCTGGCAGTGCTTGTGTGATTTGTCATCATTGTGGGGCTGCAGCCAGTCTGCCTGTGACTTCTCTGTGGTGGAGCTGGCGTGGCGAGCATCTATAGGGGCTTGTGGGGAGGCTGAGGGGGCAGGCGAGGGAGGGTGGTGAGCGGGGTGAAGGTCCCCAGGGGCTGGGAATGGGCAGCTGGAGGCTTTGCTCCCTCTACTGAATACATCATTTCACACACACAAAGCTTCTCTCCAATGGCATCTGAGGCATCCTCAGGGCCTGTTTGCTAGTATTGGATAACATAGATGGGGCTTGAAGCAAACCAGCACATACACACACACAGCGCAGCGCTTGCTTGCAATGCTTTAGATGTCAGTCAAATCTCATCTTCAGGCCTGTGAAGATCCATCAATTCTTATGTCATGGGATTAAAAATATATAGATTGGTAGATATAATTATAAACAAGCACAATAATTGCATATTCTTTGATAGGTCATGGTTACTTGCCATTGCATGCATGGCAGAATATGTTTTAAACCTTCAGACTCTTAAGTGAGGGAACAGCCATGCCAAAAGTCGCTATGCAGATGAAATGCAGCACAAAGTCAGTCTTGTCTTCTCCATAGAGGAGTCACTGAGCTAGAGACTGATGCGACCTCAGTGCAGTGTCCTTGCCTGGGGGATGTGTTCTGTCTGGTATAGCAGTCTGGTAATGTGTGCATGTGTGTGTCTGAGTATGTGTGTGTGTGTGAACCAAGAGAGTGCAATTTGGTTAGTGAGGTTATAGGTCATCTTTGTCATCTGCCTACAGCTATAGGCCAATGGTCCACACACATCTGGGGAGTGTGACCACCAGGGACATGGACATGGGACCTCCAGGGAGTACATGCCCAGCTCTGGTTTCAGCTCTAGCACCATGTCTATACCAATCCCCAGGAGTTCCCTCAGCCTGGGTTCAGCCCCGTTAATTGCTCATTTTAATTTCCATTTGTATTTGCTTGCTAACCATAACAAGAGTTTTGTAATTCGCCTGACTGTCACGGCTGGGTTTGGTGCTGCTTTCCTGAATTTATCATCTCCTAGACCAATGATATTTCAGTTCTCAGCCTAGATCATTCCTGACAAATCACAGTGGCAGTGAGTTGCTTTACTGACATGGGCAAACACGTAGACACAGGCTAACAGCATTCAGCCTGCAAACTGGTGAATCCAGTGACTGGCATCATGTTGTTAATGATCCAGGCTATGATCCAGGCTATGACTTCTAGTTACAAACCTAAAAGCCCAGGTGGGGATGCATGCATACCAGAAACTAGGGTCAACTAAGGAGCCTCCTCTAAGGTCAAAGACAGGAAAAGGCGAGCAGGCTGCCCGGGTCGGGAAGGTCATACCTGAGAGATGTCCATCACAGCGTCACAGCTGAGGGGTCGGGCAGAGGTCAGATCATTGAAGCCCAGGAGAGTAGAGATGATGCCATTCTGGTCGATCCTGCGTATCATGGTCCCATCCACAAAGAAGATAACACCATACTTATCCACAGTAATGCCTGCAGGTACAAAGCCAGCCAGTGGACAGAAGAGGAAAATATCTGTCACTTATTTTGTTTATCTTTGACTTAATGTGAGGAGAGACAACCACTAAATGACAATCAAGGACTAATCATGGTAATAAAAACTAATGCCTGAATTGATTTTCTTCAATCAATAATGGAGGACAATAGAGACATCAAAACAGATGGAGAGTAGGTATTGATTCAATACAGATTTCATCAAAACCAGCCTCTTTTTCTCCTAGCCTCACACCCTTACAAAACAATACAGCCGAGAGTACTAATCTCACCTTGCACATCTCTGCGTTTTGTATTACTTCATGGCCTGACACAGATATTTCAACATAATCTAGTTGGAGCAAAATATTTGATTTCAAACACAAACCTGGACTATACATGTAGCATTTTTCAGTGGGACTTTTATTTCAGTACATGTGAATCATGTCATCCCAGTGGAGGACAAAAATAAACATGTGATCTAACTGCTTATGCATCATCCAAATATGGAAGCACCAGGAAAAAAGACCCCAGGAAACACATGGGAAGACATGTTTTTCTGAAAAAAACAAAAACTGAATTCCAGCTTGAAAATGACCAAAGCTAGTGAGCAAGTTGGTGGAGGTGAGTGAAGAGAATTCAATGTGTGAAAACTGAAGAGTATTGATCTAGCCTCTGGGACTACTCTGTTCAACTATCCAGAAATCTAGTCCATTAGAAACACTGCATGGGCCTTCAGAGAAAAACCTAGCAAGAAGGACATTTTCCTTTATATATTTATATAAGGATAGGATTCTCACCATGAAAGAAAATATGTAATACTCCTGATACTCAATCTCAATTTACTTATTGAAAGAGTCAGCTCAACACAAGGTTTCTGATTGGATGATAAAAACTACATTAGTGATTATTAACAGCGATGCAGTACCTCTGGGGTTGGTGAGAGTGGCCTCAACAGCCTTTCCTCCATCCCCGCAGCGAGTGTCATCGTATGGTAGACACTGGTCACCAGTGCCTGCCACCAGCTCCAGATTCTTGGCCACATCTTTCACAGTATTCAGGGACTTCACCTTGAACACCTTCTTGCTGCTGGTGTCCGACAGGTAGACAGCGCCGGTCACTGGACTGGTGGCCAGGTAATACTTATGAGCAGGACTGTTACTGAGAGAATTAAAGAGAGAGGGAGAAACCCAAGTCAATAAAGCTGGAAGGGCTACACTGCTTTCGATAAAAAAACATTGTCTAATACAATTAAAATGGATTCAAAAGCCATTTGGAGAGTCAATTGGACACAATTACAGTTCAAACCAAGGACACGGAAAAATGAAAAATAGAATGAGATTAAACATGACATAATGGCTGAGCTTAGAATTGATCCACAATACAGACAGCTTAGTTAGAAATCCCTGTTGTCAAAAGTGGCTTTTTCAATTTATTGAAATGGTAGAAATGCTGAGAGGATACAGAGCAGGGGACACACAGAAGAATGTTCTAGTAGTATTCAATCATTGGGGTACATGGGGTCTTTTGACAGAAGTTTTGATCATCATTCTACATAGAAATGTTATCATCAAGTTCTTTCTGAGACCATAGTATGTATAAGTATTATTTTGCCTGATTATTGCTGTGAAAAGCACAAACAGATAAATGTTTTCTGAAACCCTTGGGACTTCCTTAGGGAGAGAGTACATGCATAGTTGGAGCAGGCAAAGAGTGCAGCGCAGAAAAAATATCCTATTAAACCCCAGACCAAGTCGACACATTAATCCCTCATATCCACGCAGAGTTGCCCAAGCTGAAAGGCAGGCAACAGACCAAACATAGCCAATCACACCGTGGCAGGAAACATGCGACCTATTGGAAAGCCCCATTCAGGATGGGTATCAGAGCACACAGAAAACATAGATACTTGTAGACAAATCTGTCAAAGATAAAATAATATAACCTACTATTATATAAAAATAGCTAAGTAGTACCTTTAATAGTACTTAATAGTCTTTTTAAAAACGTGTAGGTATCTGTATTTGATCAACTGCAAATCAATTAACACGATGTGGACTATTCCCATTAAATATCTAGTGCAGCTTATAATGAACAGTGATCTTGTGCTATAAATCCTTGAAATTCGTGACAGTCTATAACTAAAAACATCTACGACTAATGGAGCTATACATTACTGGATGCTAATGTCCATTGCCCAGATTGATCTTGTTCTTAAAGTGCCAGTCCTGACTGACAGGCGTGGCTGTGGTCCAATGAATGGCACTAATGCTGCCGAGGTTAGTGGATCTATTCCCTCTGATGCCACCCATGCTAAAATTATATGCCCTCGAGATTCTATAAGGCGGCGTGCATTAAAAGGTCCGCTAAAATGCATATGTTTTTTACTTTGCCCGTGGCAAATGTAGCAATGTAGTGGTTAGTGTCACCTTAAACATGACTTGAGTCATCGGGGCACAATACAGCACAGTTCTGCCAGACTTGATAATCATTACGGAGCAACCTGTCAGCAGGGCATCATTCAAAGTGGATTAAGACAGAATCAAAAATATAACCTTGAGGGTTCTTTTGGGGCCGGGGGGCATTACAGTGCCCAAGCTTATATTTTCATAAGACTACGAGAAGAAAGACCAGTGGGTCTGTGGAACTGTCAACTCCGGTACATAATTTTAAATGACAATTGACCTTCAATGAATCAGTGAGGACAGGACACTTCAGCGAACCTCAGGCGTTCATGTCACAATCAGCCCACTGACCAAGTTGACTGATATGTTGGTCTACAGTACATTCCGGGCAGAATCAGTTGCTTTAGAAAAACGACTCCTGTTTTAGAGTAGGTCAGGAGAGTGCCTCGATTTCCTGGATTCTACTTGGCCCTCTATCTGGCATATGCAATCAGCTGATACCTTATCAGCTCCAGGTTGCATGTAGAACAGTGTCAGTCCCCCACAGTGTTTGAAACTATGAAGCGTTATTCCCTGACCTTGAGCTGGGGCCATGTACTCCATCTATATTCACTGACAACATCTAGTTTGTGGAAGATAATTGGATTTTGCTGCATGCTGGCACAGCGATGGCGGGAGCGTGGTTTGAGTGGAAGGGGACATCCTTAGTGGGGGGTCAATGAACATTGCAGTGAGATCATCCACCTTGCAGTTCTATTGCTAGCTCGCACACACACAGGAAGCAGCCACCCGTTTTATACAGACACATGCTGTGTTTTCTTGGGATAAATCTCCTTTTTAATATGCAACTGTGTGTGGAGTAGTGAGAGCAAAGGAATAGAGCTTTGACGTTCCTTTAGTCTTGCTCTGGTGGGCAGAGCATGTGCGCACGTGTATGTGTGTGCATGCATGGGCATGTGTGTGTGTGTATGTGTGCACATGGACATGTGAGAGATAGAGAGGTAAAGAGTGGAGCTATATAGATGCAGAGTGACAGAAAATAGAGCTTCTGTGAGTGTTTCTTTAATGTGGTCAGTCTTGAAATAGAGGCCAGCGACACTTGTCTTTTCATTCTCAGTGCGACTGCAACCTCCCCAGCTGAAGTCATGACCCTCTGATAGAAAAATCAATCAATAGGCCTTTGCCTCAGACGTGCTATCTAAAGACAGCACACAATGAGATTTCTGCCGCTCCCACCTGTCGTGGAAAGTGAGGTCTTTGTATGTTTCTTTAACCAGTGAATCTATGTTCTGAAGCCCACTTTGAAAAGCTGAAATTCCTTTTCAGATGCCATCGCAACAAAAAGGAGCACATTTAAAGAAAAAAAACATAATATTTAGATTTACACAGCAGCTGACAAATGTGAAGGGTAATAACACCAATTACCATGGAGGGTAGGAGATGAGAACGGGAAGTTTTACATTAGAAATTGGACTCTGCCATCCCTCACTGAGGACTGCCAATACCTACCCTGAGGACGAGTCCAGCTTCGACTGAGCCAATGCCAACAATCAGCTGCTCCCCCTATCGTGTGGCATTTACAGTAATAGTTCATGGATATAAACCATTCCCAAACACACTGCGGTGAAAAGTGCAATGAATCCAGAGATCAAGTAAGCTCAGGAGACCTGGTTAATGAACCACTAAAACTACAGCTTCATGAAGACGAAGAGTAAGCAGACAGCCAGTATATTAAGACATGATCTTCCAACTGCTGACAAGTGCTGGTCTGAGTTGTGCTCAAAAAGGTCATTTTGAGGTCAACCTTTCTACATTCATTTTAGCACATACTATAAACCTTACCTATGTCTGAAGTCTTTATTTCTGTCAGAGTAAACCAGAGGCAGCAGGAAATGAGAGAGGAAGAGAAAGGAGAGGAAATGTTAGTAGTTAGTGGATCTAGGTAAGACTTGTGTGAGTCTGTGTTGCAAATGTCACATTTTTTTATGTTGCATCGCGGATGTGAATGTCCCAAGTCTTATTTCTGGCTGGCTACAACTGTCACTTTTCTGATTTCTGATTTGGGTTTTTATTCCTCAAAGGGAAGTGGATCAATAAGCAGCCAACAAATTTCCATGACATTTCCAAAACTATATGCACATGTTCCATTTTCCATAACCTTTCCAGGCCTGGAAAGCTTTTTTTTTTTAATCCATGACATTTCCAGGTTTCCCATGAATTTAAGAACCCTGGTAATAAGAGAATCATGTCAAAAGATCACATTCCCTATCAACTGTAATTTGTCGGTGCTGACAATAACAAAGAAATTAATCTTTCCTGGAGTGGTTAGTGGAGCTGTAAGATCACGCTTACATCCTCTCCAGCTCCCATCAAGGCCAAACTCCAGCTGATGCAGGTGGGTGAGAGAGGCAGGATCATCAATCCTGGGCCTATGGGGCCTTTCCTGTCTATCTCAATGGGCCTCAATGGTTTACGACCTGTGCGCAGGCCCATCTGAGCTCCTGGCCCTGAGTGAGAGGGAGTGGGCTACTGCTTGGTTACCTGAGCTCCAGGACGCTGGTAACATTCCCCGTGGTGAAAATCCTCCTCACATAGTTGAAGTCGCCCACATACAGGCTGCCATCTGAGCCACAGGCCAGGGCCACGGGCGCTAGCAGCTTGTTTCCATCAGCCAGGCCATTACAGCTGGGGCAGGAGATGCTGCGCCTGCGCCCGTTCCCCATCACGCTGCCGATTACAGGGGGCTGCTGGGAGATGAAGACGTTCTCTCCATTGCCCATGTGAAGGATACCTGATGAGGGCACAGGAAACAAAGGAGTAACACCTGCAACCTGTTTGGATTGAGGAGGGTCTGCGCACCGTGTATGCGATGCATGTGCAAATGGCACGTGTACGCACACACACACACATATATGCACAGACACACATGCCTACACCTCCACACACACTATGTGTCTATTAGGATATTTGCCAATCTTTTCTTGGAAAAACACCAGTTATGTAAATGTAAAGATGCTCCTGCAGCCCAATCAATGTCATCATATTTGAAATTCAGCATCTGCACGTCTAAGGCAGCTTTTCTCCTTCTGATGGCACTTGTTGACCTGACTTCTTTGAGCAGCACAACATTTGGTCTATCAGAGAAGATCAGCCAAGCATCCCCTTCCTGGGACGTGATTTAATCTCAGGGGCTGCTGCTGCTGGGGGTAGCAGACAGAAAGCAATTAAATTAGGGGTGATTCTAAAAACGCTGGTCATGAACAGGACATGGAGGTGCCAAAAGGGTGGGGGTGGGGGTGTAAGCAGAAACAAGAAACAGCTATCTCCCGCATCTGGACAGCACAGCGGGTTTAGTGTGACAGATCGAAGTGCCACCTTCCAGAGCACTTTTCATGTAGGTATGCCTCATCTCCTCTGATGAGCCCTTCCAGACACAAATAGACTATGAGGCCTTGCTTGTGACAGGAGCTGCCCAAAGTTTTTCTCCCTTCATTCCTACTCCTGCCTTTCAGGAGTAATTTACTGGCAATAAGAAAATTGACCCCCCTCACCTAAAAAGGGACAGTGGTAATAAAAAAGTCAGACCTATCTGAGACTAGATGACATTCCCATATTGAAAAAGCGTCAAAACGCTAAAGGCGGGGAGAACAATTCAGTGTTACAAAGTGTTACACTAAAAGCACCATTTAGTGGACACAGTGGAAATTCAGAGTGCACAATGGTATGTGTATTATGCAACGGACAGACATTTGCTCCAAATGTCACATTTCATATGCTGCTTTCTAATTGCACTTGAGCTTAACAATGATTTTCTCAGTAACTGTTTTAATGAATGAATAGTTGAGAGTAGGAAATAGTAAGGGATTACTGGCTGACTCACCACTCTGGATGTTGAGGGCATGGTGCTTGTCTACAGCCCATCCTCCCAGTTTGGAGGCGGTGATTTCATAGCCCTGTAGAACAGCAGTCCTCTTCTCCCATAGAATAAGGTCTGGGCATGACTCATACTCAAAACCCACAGATACTGGTGCAAGAAGCGAGGAAGGAATCTATTGTTAGTGAACCAAATGTGTTACTCTGGCTGACACGATGCAAAAATATGTAGTCCGTCACTTACCAAAAGCTTCAGACAAGCCGTAGACCTTCTGGCTGTAGACATCAGCCTTGTCCCACACAAAGTCATATGAGAGGTTGGGGGCTGCAGGGAACCATTTCCTGAACAACCTACCCTCCACAGCCACCATGAGGTGAACCTTCATCAAGTTGAAAGGGATTGTGGAGTGGGTGAGGGTCACCCTTAGTATGGACTTGTAGCCTGGGGTTCGGCTGCTCAGATAGCTCAGTTTCATATCTGTCCCAGGGATAGGCACCTCCTCCTGCAGGGACTATGGACCAAAAATGCTTGTCAATGACAGAGATCAAAGCCAAACCCTTGAGGTAGCTGACACAAATTGTAAATATTACACTAAGAGGAAATCTTCTTATAGGACTTACAGGATGTTTTTTCGTGTTTAAAAGAAAAATCCACCCGCAGAGTTATGTGATGAAATTTACTTTCTTGGTGCGCCCACTGTCCATCAACCTGCCTTGTGTACTTCCACTTCAGTTAGTGATTTCCTACATTGCCCAGAATTACTTTTGACAACCCCCAGAGAACTGGTGTGAACTTGCTGCATTCAGCTGTGGGTTTTAGTGTAAGTGGAGAGGGCGAGCAAAATGGTAAGTCTAGAAAGAAGCCTGAGGGACTGACACCAAAAACTGACATTACTTTAGTATATAAATGTATATGTATATATAATACAAATATATTAAAGTGTTAAATATATAAAGTGTTTTAGGGTGGATTTTTCCTTTAAAATAGGGTTAAAAACATGCGTCCACATGTCTTTTATTTCAGAGATTGTCAATTCATCATTTGTTTAGTCACTGGCTACTGCAATCTTTGGCTCTGATATTGTTCAAAGCTTTGCCTCCAGCCAAATATATGGACTCAAGGGGAGATTAGAAACATCAATGAAAGGACAATTAAGCTACAAAGTTACAGGGAATCTGATGAAGGATTTCTTCATTAAATACTACAGTGACTATTTTTCATAATTGATTTAATAACAGTATGTCCTTCATTAGGACAATAGCATTCCCTGCAATCCATGTGGAAATGACATCTCTAGAATGCCCTTGGGCTCAGACCTTGCACAGCACAGTAACGTATAGAGTAATAAAAGTTAGTTTAGTCGGAGGCAGCATTGTGGCCTTGGAAAATTTCCACTGAGGTCAGGCCTGGAAGCGCTTGTTGACACAATGGTAGGTCAGCAGCACACAGAGTTTAAGGCATCAACTTGACCAACTACTCTCTGCTCTAATCATGTCACCTCTCATCACCTGCCTACACAGAACAGAAAAGGATGCAACAATTTAAACAGTCGCCCAATGCAAAAAATGTCCACAGAATGCAGCCATGATTGGTTAAGTGACCAGAATGCTCCTGAAAGAGGCAGAAGTGTAAATTGACTGGTGTCCCTGTGTGGGGCTTTCAAGGCTCAAGAAACAGGAAAGATAAGGCTACTATAAATAGACTAGACTGCATACTAAATTCACTGATATGCCATAAATCTTATGAAGCAAACTGGGAGACAAAGTAATTAGACAAGGGCACCGAGACGCCCGCTAGACATACTGTAGCTACACACACACACACACACACACACACACTTGCATGGACTCACATACATACACACATGGAGACAGACACCAAAACATATACACAAAACTATCTACTACTACTACTGTCAAGAAAGATAAAAGTGTGGCCTTTCAAGTTCTACTTGTATGCTCAACTTGGGAGATTACAACCCAGGAGAAATTAAAAATGTCCAGGCTGTTTTCTGTGTGCAATGTAATCATCATCACTCTGCAGCGAGACAGTACAATGCACATTGTAAATTGCCCATGTTCCACAGACCAATTACACTGGAAAGATAAAATCACAGCACTGCCATGAGCCAGAGTTACTATTACACTTGTACTTGATGAATAGTCTTTAGAGTGGGGAACTGTAGCTCTCTCCCAGACACGTGGCATGAATCACTTGGAGGAAAGACCCATGCAGATCACAACCTGCAGGCCAGAAGGAAAGAAGGGTGAGGGGTGGGGTTGTCACCTGGATTTCAGGGATGATGGTCCCCCTTTCAGAGCAGGAGCCGGCGAATGCGGTGAGTGGGGCCGGGGAGACCACAGGGCTGGGCCTGGTAAAACTGCTGAGGTCACAGCTAGGGATGTCATTCTCCTCGTGCCGCATGATGATGGTATCCATGACAAAGAAGCGTCCCCATGGCAACCAGAGAGTGTGTTCCTGGGTGATGAATGGAGCGCGCTCAAAGTGCAGGGCTATGGCTATACCCCCATTGGTCACCAAGTCAAAACTGGAACACAGACGTTCACAATGTCAGAAAGTATGAATACTGAATCACATACAATGGAGATGTATTTTTCATCGGGGTACTGTACCAATCCCTATTAGTAACGCTTGTAATCTGCAGGGTGTTGAGGATTAAACAATGCGGCAATTCACTGTGAAGATAATTAATATTTTCTAATTAAGTCTTGGTATAACAGATCAAATAGTAATGACTACATGTTGCAATAAATAAAAACTGTCATTAAGAAAGGATGCAGTTTCACCATTTAGCGCATTATCTTACAGGCACACACTAGCCAGAAACACAATGGAATGATGAAACAGTTAATTCACTGAACCACAATGTGAGAGGCATGTCTCTTAATTCATGTCATACGCTGTGGATTTTATTTGAAGAATGGAAAATGGCAGAGATGCCACACCTTAGGTTCAGGCATATAATGTGACTATTTAATCCTCATGCTTGTGTAATGCAGTGCACTCACTTTTAAATATAGCTTGTGAGGCACAGGCAGAGATTTGTGCTGCAGAATGGAGGCAGCCGCCACTTCTCTATCGATCCCTCAGACGAAAGCTGTCCACTCTAACATCAGTCTAAAAGCCCTGCAATGCAATCCCATCTAGTGCTGCATTAAGGGCCTCTGCCTCTGGTCTGACCTGAGTGGCTCTCAGTAAACAGGCTGCACTCTGGCGATTTCATCATCTCTAACTGCTGCATGGTGACAACAGCATGCCTGCACCTGCAATGCACTACTGCAGCACTTGTCACGTTTCTCTAAGAGCCAATTAGCACCTGGTCATCTGCAGGCCCCTGGGACAGGAACTCATCCTCACATGGGAAGCCTCTCTTACAAATTAAAGGTAAAGAAGCAGGTACAAATTACAGGTAAAGAAGCAAGACCAAGCGGTGGTGTGTGGCCTCTAAACTAGGCAACCTCCCTCTTGGCTTAGGGTACTATAAAAAGACGCTGCTCAGTCCCACTTCCCTTGAGGGCAGGCATCTGATTGGCTGTGGCAATAAACAAAGGTCTGTTCCGCCCTTGGTGTTTTGCCCTTGACTAGGTGTGAGTGGAGTTACACTGCCCAGCATTGCACCGTCGAGGATGCAGAGCTGATGGGAACTGTTATAGTGGTGCCCTTGTGTTGCTGTGATCCGTCAGTAGCCATGCAGATCCCCAGTCACCCTGCATGACACCCGGCAGGTCCAGTCTACACACACTCAAAACACTTCTGGACAGATACCCATGGGCGGCGTGGCCAATCGATGAGGGGATTCACGGGCTGTTATCAATCACGACAACAGCCTTAAGCCATGCGACAAAACTTATTAAGCTACCTACACCGGCCTTGCTGCTTGAGTCCTCAGGGAATGCATCAAGCCCAAAGAGTTAACCCTGCCAATGGACTTGGCGCTTCTCATACAAATGATAAGCAATCATTTCTCGGCATTAGCCAATGTATATCTACCATGACCTGAATTACATTAATTATCCTTTAATTCATACCCATAATACTCAAGGACATAGAGAAAAAAACAAGGTGAGTGCTAGTGAAATAGCTCTGAATAAAGCTGGCATCCATGTCAGCATTTTAGTCATTAATGGTAACGGGACAAAAAAAGGAACAGCTCTGTCTCAGTCCAACAGATACATACCAGTAAAGAAACTAAAAGAACCCTGTGTGTTGAGGCCGGAAATGTTTCCGAGATAGAGGGAAAGGTAATTTCAAAAACTAAGCCCTTGGACAATAAAGAACACATCATAAAAATGAGTTGAGACAGCTTTCCCATTTCTAAGTGGCTGAACAGGTGCATTTCTGATTTCACGCTGCACTGAGCCTGTTTACAGTGATTGCAGGGGAGTTGCAGGAGACTGGGCATGTTTACAGGGGAACCTGGGAGATGGAGTAGTGTTTACACATATGCTGGAAGGGAGAAAAAAGTACAGAGCTTTGCAAAGGAAAAAACTAGAGATGCATAAGAAAAATGAGGGCATGCAGAAATGGGAGAAGGATAGAGATGAGGAAAACCACTGCAATGGAAAGGACATTAGACCTAGGCGCAGAGAAAGCACGAGATGGAAGTGAAAGAGTGGCGCACAGAAAGGAAAATCTTAAGGGCAGAGTGGGGGAGGAAGAGCGTGAAGAGATGGAGAAGAGATAAAATGAGAGAGGAAGGTGAAGATGATGAGGAGGGGATGAGAGCAATTTTTGTAAAACAAGGGAAGAAGAGATTGACATAAAGATGGAAGGAATGGAGAGAAGAAAGAGAATAATCAAACCAGTGGCAAGGATGCAGGCTTTTAGAGTGTCAGTGACTGATTGTTAGGAGTCTGTCTTAAGTGTTGAGGCAGAGTAGGAGGAAGTGGGGCTTGGAGAGCAAACACCAGCCCATGCTGGGCCATGATAGAGGGCCTTACTAACACTGACTATCAAGAAAGATGCAGGGAGGTTGTGTGTGTGTGTGTGTGTGTGTGTGCAACCCAATTCAAATACCATATTCAAGAAAGAACAGAAGATGTACAGATAACATTAGCCACAGTTCCTCTCCCAATGCTTCCTTTCTCACTTAAAAAACTGGGAATCTCTGTCTGGGCTTCTCTGAGAGACTCTCAGTGCCAAGGCAGCTGGCACAGAGTCTCTCTAAGAAAGCCAAACAGAAGACTCAGACTTTTTCCACTGATTTAGCTTTCTCTGAAGAGGTTAACGTGCTTCTGTAATGAAACAACGGGAGGCTAGCAAGAAAAATGTATCGGTAAAGTTTCCTGTTTCTTACAGAGACAGAAGCAGTGTAAGGTATGTGGATCAGTCTGTGGAGGCAGAGTGGTGATGCTTCACACTTACATGGACAGTCTAGACACAACTACATACAGTAACATTATAATGCTATTGCATATACTGTAACTAACATTCTTTGATTACATTTTTTGCACCAACAACATTGATAGGATATCTATAATAGCTACAAAAGCAGTATGAAAATGAAACTGCAGTGAGCAAGTCATTGATGTCAAACTTGATGTCCTCTTATATAAAACTGCATAGGCATACAGCTGAATGTATTGGTCCAGCAGAAGGCAGTGATGAAAGTTAACTCTGCTAATTGTAGGCCTATTGCCTGAACTTAATGTCTCGCTTAATGGTAACTAGTAGAGGATTTTCTCGAAATCTACCATTGTCAAATAAATAATGACCATCTGTACGATGTTTCATAGCCCCTGTGAGCTGCTTTCAGTTGGCATATTTCATTATTTCCCCTCCCCGCTGGTATTGAAGCATAACTCACAAGTCTACCAGAAGGGCTGTGTTTGATTTCACTGGGAATTGAGCCGAGAACTCCAAAATTGGACCAAATGAAAGCACAAAGCAGATCAATGGCGGCACAGTTTACAATGGCAACTGTTTTTTTCGCCAGCATTTGAATTGAACACAACTGATTTGATATATATAAAGACATAGGCATTCAAGGATGCTACATGCAAACACATATATATATATATGCACACACACATATACACACACACACACATATGTGTATTTAGCATGCTTAAATGTCTTTGAAATTTCTTCTATTTCAATTAATTATGATAAATTCTACAATCAGGGTTAACAACAACGTGTTGCGCTTCTGTAGTGTATTCCTTGATATGCAATGTAGATCTGTGTGTGTGTGTGTGTGTGTGTGTGTAAAGGAGCAAGCTCTTACCTTCCATCCTGCCTTGTGATTGTGTAGCCATAGGACGGGTTGTTGATGAAGCTGATGTTGACTCCAACCAGCGGTGTCCCATCCGAGGTTACTACTTGTCCACGGATGACACAAGCGTGGCTGTGTGGGCGAGAGGAAGAGCAACACAATGACGAATCGGTACTCAAAGAACATGCTTGTTGCATACCTACACAGCAATAATATCACTTGGAAAGCACAGAATGGTACAGTGGGGGAAATATAAGTTGGGAGGTATCAAAATGAAATACTGTACACAAATAAAAGAAAGCAACTGCAACAGAAATACATGCTAACAAACTAGCAGCTCCCAGGAAGTCTCTGAGGGTTTCTTTCCATCCAGGATAAGGATAATGAGACAAGGAAGCTTTACTTTGCTTTCGCTCTAATTAAAAAAAAAGAGGATTTATCTTTTTCCATTACAGCATGCAGGAGGGAGAAATAATAGGAATGCAGATTGCAGGACTTGCTTGGCTGGTTATCAAGACCTCAACAGATCTCCAATCTGACATGAGGGCTCCAGCTGCATAAATTAGATCTGATCATCAGTCCCCACCAATCAATAGTGGGAAGTCATCCAAATTCACCTCCTAATCTTACTGAACCGATGAGTTGAGACCTCGTTGTATTGTGTCTCCTTTGTTGAGTTCTGCCCTCATCATTAGCGCGGCCCAGCTCCTGGTCAGCCATCGCTTTTGTAGTAGTTCGCAAAAAATCAGTCCCCAAACAAATGCCACCATTTCATTAGACCATGGCTAGTTTTAATACATTTGGGTCTTAAACATTGCCACGTACTGGAAACAATTAACACTAGCGTGTTAGTGGCTGCCCTCAACATGTCCTTACCAGAGGCAAGATCATTCACCCCACACTATCCTGGTCCCCAGGAACCCAGTTTTATGTTAATCAGGCCGGGTCCCCTTCAGAAGACCTTGGCTGTCCACCACTGCTCTGTAAACAAGCAAGGAGATACTGCTCTGTATCCTTGTGCCCACGCCCAAAGATCCATCTGGGTGCATTTACACAGAATTACGAGCAAAGTTAACCCAGCACTGGCCTGGCTGTCTACGATTAATCATTCATGCCCACAGTTTATTTTAGAAAGTCTTGTTTGAACAGGCAACCATCCACATTCTCTTAAGATGGAGCTGTGAAAGTGGAACTATCTCCTCCCTGCCTCTGTGAACCACATGGGGAGATGATTCCTCGCTGTCAAGACAAATGATTTAAATATTGACATCAAATACAGCAGAGGGAAGGAGCAGCAAAGGAAGCGTGAAGCCTTCGCTCCAGAGACGTCCCGCCATGTGAGAGTTCAGTCGTCCGGGAGGATTCACAAAGTCAAAAGGGACTTCACAACATCTCAAACCACCAGTTTATCATACACCATCCAGTCCAGCAAGGAGGACAAAGTGAGGAGGACATATTGTTCTTGAAAATACAGAGCTGAAGCTCCTTGACTCAGCAAGAAATTATTCCTGTTTTAGGTTGTGTTAAATCAACTAACTGCCATGTTCTGTCGAGTGAACTACATTTCTCAGTTGCATGCCAGGTTTAAGTATGGAGAACGTTCAATAAGCGAGGATAATAAAGGGTACCATCACCACAGAAGCAGTGAAAACATCATTACCCACACAAATGACTTGATTATAGGGTAGAATCCGTGGCAAATAATAATAAGCATGTCATTGTATATACCAAGCATGTTAAGGAGCATAACGTGA
The DNA here is from genome assembly GCA_900323365.1 of Monocentris japonica. Taxonomy (NCBI): domain Eukaryota; kingdom Metazoa; phylum Chordata; class Actinopteri; order Trachichthyiformes; family Monocentridae; genus Monocentris; species Monocentris japonica. Next base: position 38,261 of record OOFE01017420.1, read on the forward strand.
GGAGGCATCTATAGTAGATCATCTTTAGCTCTCCAAATATATCATTTTTCTAAAAAGGAGGAAGAAAACAAACAACTTGACCACAGAGGATTTTTTCGACACTAATGGTCTAATGCTAATAAAAGAGAGATGTAATAAAATGATAAAAGCACAAGCCTGTAAATGAAGCGAATGGCTTCTGCCTCACTATTGTAAGCCTGCTATCAATCTTTGCCCAAATTGTTCCACGGACAAAGCCCCTGTTTACTATTCTAGTCAGCAACCAGTGCTGGGCCCTGGCAGTCTCTTGTATTGTGTGTCATGGTGGAGAGACGGACGCTTTATGCAGTGGCGGATGCTTTTTTCAGTGGCACCTTTGCAGCTTTTTGTGGTGGGAGACATCAGGGATAGCAGTCTAACATGTCTACTAGCATGAGGAAGTGGTTAGTGGATCAATAAAGGGATGATCGGGTGACCAAGACAGGCATATCAGGAAGATGCTGAGACTGTGCCTGTGAGGCTCATCTGAAGCTCAGAGCCCCCTGTCATAACCACTCATATCTGTCAGTGGGTGGGGAATGAATACCAGGCATGAATAATAGATTGTGACTGATATTTTTAGGTGAGCCACGGCCTCCAATCTTGCAGCTCATCTCTGGATTCTCGATCTTTACTTATTTATGGCTGCATTTTCTTGGGAGAGAGAGTATTACTCAACCTTTCTACGGCTCTTTCTCTGTCCACTGTAGGACTGCAAAATGTTGAGTGGTTCTCGAACACCAGAAAAATGTCAATGTGGGAAAATGTCACAGTGTGTTACAAGTGGTTTTCTTAAGCATCAACTGGCATGACCACGAAAATGTTAAAAAAAAGTTTGAGGACAGTTCATGTTATTCATGTAACATCTTGACATTTTCTAACTGAGAATTGAGTGACTTGTAATGTCACAGATAACTACAGAATAAAAGAGCAAGCTGGTTGAATGGGGATAAAAACATCCTTTACTGCAAACAGAATGGGGTAAGATGTATGGTATCAAGTTAGTAAACAGAAAGGTTCTCTGACACAATCTTAACAAACACTCGATGCTTAGATGTGTTGTGTTGCAAATTATAGTAAAGGAAATGATCCTGCTTGAGCAGGTGCACTTTTGAACATCAATTTCCACTTCAGGAACAAAGCAACAGCTCTGCTGGACTAAAAATAGGGATGTCTGAAACCACAACCTTTTTGCCATCATCTTCAAAAAACCCTGAAACAACGCCACACTGTAAAATACAATCTTGTTGAAAATAAAGTTTGTTTGATTTGTTTGTTTTCTTTGACATTGTTTTTCTACATTTTTATCACTAGGGACAAAAAAATGAATTATTTTCATCCCATTTTTTTCCGTTTTGACTGTTGTCTGTGTTTGTTTCAAGGGAGTATAGTAAGCCAAGATGTGAGCGATCCATAAGCAAGTGCGATGCAAATAAGGTGACACAGACTCACAAGCGATTAAAGATGAAAAGAGAAGGAGACAAAGGAAAAGAGAGGCAGGGGAATCATATGGGACTCTGACAACCATCCCGCCTGATGTGAAAGCATCTCAGATTCCATGGCTGGGGTGTCGTGAGCTCTGCCTCTGGGAGTGGGCCTCAGATGGGTTACAGTAAAAGTAATCACAATACATGAATATGAGATGCCTCCCATGCCAGGGAACGCTCCTTGTTATTTGCCACATTCGATGTTTGTCCATCATCGTCTGTCCATCATCCCTCTAACTACGCATTGCACCAGTCCCTGCCCATGTCAGCCTCCATTCACTATAACTGCCTCCCCTCCCCCTGCACAGGCATTTTGGTTTGGCTCAAAAAAAGGAAACATTTTACATTCTGTTAGCTATCAGCGCAATAACCAAAGCGCTCTAATAGCATTGACCTACATTAAGATTGAAATCCATTGATTGATCTGCATTTACGCAAACCACTGACTTGACATTGAAATGGTATTGCTAAAAAAATGTGATGTGTGCTAGATCACTGTCAAGTCCAACGGAAATTAACAGCACCATCCATCTGCCAATGAAACCACAAACCAATACCCCAGTTACCTGAATTGTAATGTAAAAACTAATGCAACAATTATTAAGTCACCTTACTCAGAGTTAGGTATGTGTGGCAGACTGGGGGGAGGGTGTGTGTGAGGCATAGGCTGGATCCAGGGGAGAGTTGAGTCAGTGGACTGATTCTCCCTGGATCCAGCACCGGCTGCGGCCAATTAAGGCGGATTGCAGCCGGGCCCTTTTAACCTGTGTGTGTGACTGTGTGAGGGGGAGCGGTTGCGTCAGTATGAGAGGCAGACCGAGTGCGTGAGCCGACAGGAGATCGACAGGATCAAGAGTTGGCTATATGGAGTGGAAACAGAGCGAACAATAAAAATAATAAAAATTTCGTCCCGAAAGAAAATTCTTGATAAAAAACCCCCCCAAAACAGTTCTATTTAAGATTGACTTCAGAAAATCCTTTCCAGGAGAATAATGAGGTTTGCATGGCTACAGTATGCCATGCTGGGTGGCGTCTGCCAGGCGTATTGCATGAGTCATTCACCTGCCATCGAAGGGGTTGGCTCCAGGAACGACGTGGGTGCTGTCCCTGCCCACTAGGAAACGCACACGGTCATAGAAAGACTGCAGGTTGCTCTGTGCAGAGGACATCTGTGTCTCCTGGATGATGTCCAGGGGGTCCGGGGAGCCCACACACAGAGAGGTGGTGTGACAGGTCGCCTGCAGACAGCAGTCTGGATCCATGCAGTCCACCAGGCCATCTGCCAAGGTCAAACAAGTCACAGACACTTACACATTAAACAATAGCATGGACACACAGAGAAAGAAACTAAGCATATATATTTTAGTCAGTGAGAAATTATTCATCTTGACTGTCATCTCATGATTTGAGCCACCTCTCTTATCATCCATGTCTCTTCCTGGAGAACATTTCAACACCTCTGGCATTGCTCATAGTTCCCCATCTGTAATTTAGATAAAATAATTCAAGACTGAGGGAGCTGCTATGCATTTCACTTTACTTTGCTGAAGTGGGTCAATGGACCCTTTTCTTTCAGGGCCTATCTGGCCAGATGGGTGGTGATAAAAATAAACCCTGCTGTCAGGAGTCAGTCAAATCCCTGGTAGCACCCTGGCTTTGCCATTGTGAGCCTTGTGGTCCCAGCACAGCAATGGGAAGACAAACAGCCTCTGCATAAATAAGGGATGCTAGTGCTTAGCTTGAGCCCAGAATGAGGTCTGGAAGAAAGGAAGTCACGTCTCCAACTTGGCCTCAAGAGTGGTGCAGCCCCCTGGCTGGCTCTCTGTGTTTGCCTGGCTCTGCTCCGGGCGAGTTAGAGGGTCATACGGGGGCTTCCTCCTGGGGCCAGCACATGCTGGGGGCCTCGGGCCAGCCACTGTGCTCTTTAATAAAACCTGTTGTCCAGGTTACACTGACTGGGAGCCATTCCTCATTCTCACCTGAACAGGGAGCCCAACTGTACAACCAAGCCTTACAAGCAGTGGACAGACATATTCCTATTCTTCTCTATTTAGCGGGCAAGCACAGTGATGGTTGTTAATTTCATTCTTAAGGCAAATAATGTCTAGTTAACAGTCCCTGTTGATGCTGGGCCAATGTCAGAAGGCTTTGTTGTTTGTTGTTGTGGGATTTTACCTCCATCGTTGTCCTTGACATCACTGCAGGCAGTTTCCATGGAGGTGTCACAGCCGGTGCCCCTCCAGCCCAGCTGGCACACACAGTACCAGCCATTGTTACCCAGAGTGCACCTACCATTTCCGTTGCACAAACCAGGACAGCCCTCTGCGTAACAAAAAGGACAAATTCAAAATAAGACAGACAATGGCAAAAGATATCAACTAAAGCCGGTTTAATGGCTAACACAGATAAAATTGCTCTGAAAAAGACTATGAGAGATTCTGAAAAAAAACAAAAAAAAAAACAACAAAAAGACTCAATGGCAACAATGCAAGACTGTCAATTGCAGTAGTTTGTCGCTAATATTTCTCTAGCAGCAACAGACTAAAGGCATTTAAAGATTTTAAATGGGTGAGGGCGGCAATAATGGCCCTCAGCTGAAGTTGATTAATTTGATACACCTTTTGTGAAGCTCCTCATATCCCTTTGCAGTAAAATCAGATAAGAGGGATCTTCTAAATCAATAGTCACTCATTACTACAGTAGATTGGCCTCCTGTATCTGTGCTGCTAAAGCCGGGTAATGAGAGCAGTGGTCTATATGCTGGCATCCCTGCACATAATTGGATCAGTTTTCATGTGTTTTCAAATGTGACCACCATTGTGATCAGAGCATTACTGTTATTGTCGTCTGTAAAACAGAATGAATCACAAGAAAATTGCATTAGTCACTGAAACAGTTATATGTATCGTTATTTGCTCTCTGTTTTTGATAAATAGTTCTCGAGACTGTTGTGAGCAATCAATAAGATTATCCCTTCAGAGGGAGAGCGCATTCTGTCATTAGAAGAAGCACAACACCGAAAAAAAGAGCAGGGAGTGGATGAGGCCGAGCTCGATAGCATTATTCAGGGGAGGGCTTTGCTTGTACTAACTGTGTTCCCGGGCATGTGACCCCAGGGGAGCAAAAAGCAGGCTGGAGCAGAACGACAGGTGAAACATTCCTCTGTTTCTCTCTGGATAGGACTTCAGAAGGGCATAAATCAGAGGATTATTTCCCCGCCTCTGTTTTTCCAGGTCTGTTTGGCATTTATCTGGTGCCTTATGATTCGTATCCCCACGATGAGGCAGAGGTAGAGGGTAACATCTCAACAGATATTAAACGTAAAAGTCTTGTCACACTTTGTGTTGTTAGCAAGCCGCCTGGATAGAGAGGATGCTGAGCTGACCCATTTTGTCAACCAAAGAGACTGGGGCGGCTGTCTAACTGCTCTTACATCACACAGGGAGAATAAGAGAGAGAGAATGAGAAGGGAGAAACACGACTTGAAAAAAGACATAATGGTGTAAAAGAGAAAGAGATAGGAATTTAGGAGGAGAAAAGGTAGGGCCAGCACTGAGAATAGATGGTTATTGTTGACTAGATGGTTAAACCATTGCTTTTCAGACTGCTTCAGATTGGGTTTTTTATGTAAGTGGTTCACACGACACATGACATGATTCAGGATACACCCACGGATGAACGAACAATCAACATTTATAGAAGGTTTATGACATGTTCATACCACATCAGTGTAATATAATTACATGAACAATTTCAAAATAAAAGTAGAGCTATTTTTCAATTTAATGTGCCAGTAGATTGAATACCTTTTACCAATGTATAACCCTCATCCTTCTGCCTTTGTGCAACTCCGATTGATCAAATTGTTTCCACCAAGCACAGAAGGTCACTATGCAATGTTGACTGTCCATTCATGAAACATAAATCATGAAACATGTCAGTGCTTTATAAGCCCCTTAGAATGAAAGTGTGCTGTGTGATGTATTTTCCAATGCTATTGTTGTTGTTTGTTTTACATGCTGTAGTAGTAGTAGCATGGCTCTTTACAGTATATAGCAATACAAGAAGATAACAAAATGAGGACCCAGAGTATACAATATTGAATAATGGGGAGTTGCATTAAAAGAATTGTAACAAAAATAAATAGTTCCATCTCTCTTTTCTCCTTGGTTCCCTGGAGAATAGGGACTCACTATGGAAGGTTAACGTCTTTAGAAAGCCTATTGCCTCCTAGACACATTTAGACAGCGGCCGGCCTCTTATTGAGCAAATGGACAAACAACTCCGGTTAGACCAACAGTGAAGACAGATGATTAGTTTGCTCCGAATGCTTATTACAGGGATAAATAGAGATCTGCTCTCTGTTGGCATCAGTTCAACTTAATTGGCAGCCCTTTCAGATAGCGGCTCCTGCTGAGCCCTACCCAAGCTCTCTGAAACAGCTCCAAACGTGAGGCCGCAAATATTTCGCGGGACTCCTGTGGCAGCCGCTCTCATGCCAGGTGGTCCATTACCAAGGACAGAGGGAGACTGAGGGCGCTGGAGGCAGAGAGGCAGGACTGCTGCACAGCCTCCACCCCCTGCTTGTGCTGCACCAACCAGAGCATGAACTCTTTTAATTAGAGAGGATGCGGCCTCAGCACCTATCAGGCCCCGCTCACAGCTGCACACTCATCCATAATGCATGGCACAGGTTACAGAGCCCCCTTCCCAACATCCCCCTATTGACAGAGCAAAGCTGCACACCAACCGAATATCCCACATCTAAAAGCAGCACAATGTGACTCATCGGGTGCGAAAGTGCTAAGTGGAGATTATTGTGCGACAATGTGGCAAAAACGTTGATGGGAGGTGGGGATCTTTCGTATGAGGTGTTTAGTGTTTGTATATGACAATGTAGGGGAAGAGCATGGCCTGTGTACATGATTCGTCAATGATCGGTGGAGTTACAATGGGAGGAGGGCAAAATAGAAGGAAGGAGGAATGCCATACCTTTCACTACCTTATCCAGATAGTGAGCTTGGGAGATAAAAGACAGGACATATAAGGGAGGTTTGAACAGTGCCACTTCCATGACAAGACAGCAAGGCAAGGTGTTAGTTTACACTACAAAAGGTAAATAAAAAAAGAAAAGAAGTGCAGTCATGAAGCAAACAACATGCATTACAAGCAACACAACAAACACAAACCAACACAGAGGGAGAGGGATGGAGACGGAGAGGAAAGGAGAGAGAGAAAAAGAGGAGGGGGGACAGAGAGAGAGAGAGAGAGAGAGAGAGAGAGAGTTCAAAAAAGAGATATGTTCAGAAAAGAACATGTCAATCTGTCCCCATTTATCAACTGCAGGGATCGGCAGAATATCTCTGGGGAGTATTTCAAAAGCAACATGATTGATGCACGTATTACCACTCTTAAATCTCTCAAGCAATATCGCACAGGAGGTCAGGATGTTGAACAAAAAGTGCTTTTAATCTTGGAACACCTCTATAGATGATGAGGTCACCAGAGGCTTCAGCAAGGGCGAGACCGAGTCAGATCCCCACTGTGTCGCACAGTATGCGGCCTGGGGCCAACGCCAAGCTCCCAATAATGAAAATTGATTTAAATTGAGATCTTTGGCTTCTTAATGGATGTCGGTGAGGGATATTCTTATGGAGGGAGTGGGGATCTCAATGTGGCACTTCTAAAAGGCCCATCAATAATGCAGGGCCAGCGTATAAAACATTCAGTCGGAGCCCAGACTCTGTACTCAGCTAGCTATGCTCTAAGATGTGCCTGAGTACAGTGTAAGAACAATAACCTACCTCCAGTTGAATATGGAACAGAGCTTGCACCTATGAAGCGTAAAATTCCTAACTTGTGTCCAGTGTCCCTCCTGACTCAAATGTGTGGGAGTT